>CM021108.1:603830257-604089143 GCA_007115665.2 Sequoiadendron giganteum | reverse complement strand
TGCTCCTAGAGTGGGTGCTTTAAAGTTTTCCAATAAGGCATTATAAATAGTGAGTTTTGAAGTTAAGCTAGTAAGGCATCATTTCTAGAGTGGCTTTTCTACCCCTAGAGGGTTTTCCACTCATCACATTATTTGTCTTGTGGTCTCATTTGTGGTCTCATTGCCTTGATATGATATTGTGTTCTCATTTATTTAATATGATAATGCTTCAAGACTGTAAAGATCTTTGATTTGCTCTAATATTTTCCATTTTAGTTCTTTAATGATTGCATTCAATTCATGAATGTATTTATCATTGAAATATTGAGAGCATAAATTAACTAAGTCTTTTTCATGGAAAAAGATAAAAAAAAATTAAGACGCTGATTCACCCCCCCTCTCATTATCGTTTTACTCCAACACTCTTGTGGTAGGAGACCACACATTTAAGAAAGGGAATGGTGAGTAGGATCTATTGTTTTCAATAGAGTGGAAATTTGAGAATGGTCTTGAGTATAGTGACATTCACATCTATATTCTCAGACAAAATAACCTCATTAATGCACATAACCATTACAAAATCACTAACCTTCATAGTGACTTGATTCCCATTCCTCGTCAAAGAGACTAGATCCTCATTTTTATGCATATTTAGATTAATCTCCTTTTTTTATGACTACTAGATCCTTAATGAACCTAACACAATGACTTTAATGGCAATGCAACAAGCCAATATCCTTGAAACAAAACCATTTTCTCTTTGTTGCACTCTTGAAACCCTAGATCCCAAAGCATAATGATTTGAAACACTATCCAAAGGATAGATTTCAAGGGTTTTGAATTTAAATACTTATATTCCATAATTTTTTCCCCATAATACATAAAACAAATCTCTACAAAGTAGCGTTTCAAATTGAAAATGCATATCAAGCACAAAAGAAAACCCTAACTCATGGGAATAAGGGAAAGAGCCTTCAAATGGACAAATAATATATTGATATGCAAGAACATGAAGAAAGAACACTCCCTTATATGCCTTATGCAACTCAGAAACAAAGCAACCCCAAGAAAATGGAAAAATGTAGAAAAGAGGCAAAGGAAACAACTAATCGTGTACATGAAGATTGAAAATGCTTAGAAATTTTTCCATGAAGCTGCCCCATGATCTTAGTTGAATTTAACTCAGATAACTACCTAGAAACACTACAACCTTCCTCTTCAAAGTAACAAATAGTAGAGAAGGCATCCATCTTGGAATGGTAAAAGTAGCAAGTAAGGTTTTTCCTCTCATTACTGAAACTTTCCTCATGAGCCCATGTTATTTTAGTCCTTTTTCTAGAAAAAACAAAAATCAAAATTTTCCCACGCATACATGTACACCCACACAAGTTTCCCTCCTTTCTTGCAAAAATTAAAAAAGTAACTTTTTATAATGTTTGAATTCCTAATTTAACTTTTTATTCACCCACTTTAATATCATGTTGTCTAATTTATATTTGTGTGACTAACTATTTAGTCATTTATAACTATTATTTTACTCGATGATAAAATTAGTCATTTATAGTTGTGTTACAAAAAATGACTAGAATTTAATCATTTTTAGTTGTTTGACTACAAGTTTTAGTCACATAGTCATTTATTTTCTAAATTATACTAGTGGATACCAATTTTTACATTCGTGGTTGTCGTTGCACCAAAAGATTGACCTGTTAATGCCCGATACAATTGCCATATTTATACAAGATCCATAGGAGGAATTTAAGCCATGTCACAAACTAAGGAACCGCATTGCACCAAGAATACCAAGGGACACACCATCTTGCAACAAAATAAAGTGCTTTTAAAACCATAGAAAGAGTAGGAGGAACTATCACAAAGGAGGAGTCTATTCATAATGGTGAAGAAAATACTTTTACCATTATTAAGGACAAGAAAAAGTATGTCTTGAACCCACTAAAAGAGAAGCAAAATGAAGTGGGAAAAAATGCCAAGGTGTTTATGATCATTGGGAAATAATTTTTGAAGGAACTAAAGGAAGAAGAAGTTTTTTATGCCTTGGCTTCCAAGCCACAAGAATTTCCCAAAGAAATCAAGGATATGTTGCAAGAACATGAAGATGTTTTGATGAAGGATATTTTAGATGGATTATCACCAATGAGAAGTGTGGTCCATTGTATGGACTTGATACTGGGAGCAAGCCTACCAAAAAAGGAAGCATATAGAATGAGCCCTAAATAGAATGAAGAATTAAACAAGTGCAGGAGTTGTTGGACAAAGGCTTGATAAGGTAAAGATTAAGCCCATGTGTAGTACTAATAGTTTTGGAACCCAAGAAAGATGGAGAATGACATATGTGCACGAATTCCAAAGCTATTAATAAGATAACAATAAATTATAGGTTTCCATTGCCTCACATGGATGATTTTATATATTTTTGAGTGGAGCTAGATATTTTACAAAGATTGATTTAAAAAGTGGATATCATTAAATTAGAATAAGAGAAGGGGATGAATGGAAAACCGCTTTCAAAATAAAGGAGGGATTATGCGAATGGTTGGTTATACCATTTGAACTCACTAATGCAAAAATTACCTTCATGATATTGATGAATGAGGTGTTTAAACCATTCCTTGGTAAGTTTGTAATTGTTAACTTAGATGATATTTTGGTTTTTAGTAAGGAAAAGGAAGAACATCTAAGGCATGTGAAATTTGTTCTACAAATATTAAGGGAGGAGAAGTTGTTGGTTAACCTTAAAAAAATTAGCTTCATGAAGGAGGAGTTGGTATATTTAGGCTTTTTCATTTCACAAGAAGGTCTATAGATGGATCCATACAAGGTTTACGCAATACTAGATTTGCCAACACTAAGGAGAATGTTTGAAGCAAGGATTTTTTTATGGTTTGGCTAAATTCTATAGGAATTTTATTAGAAATTCTAGTAGTATATGTTCCATTATTAAAGATACAATGAAGGGAGAAAATAGAGAATTCAAGTGGACAGATGCATCTGAATGAAGTTTCAACATATTGAAGGAAAAAGTGATCGAACAACCTATCCTAGCATTACTATATTTCAATGAAGTGTTCCATGTTAACTATGATGCAAGTGGGACAACCATAGGAGGAGTCCTAAGTCAAGAAGGAATACATATAGCCTACTTCAATGAGAAGATAAATGAGTCCAAGAGGAATTATTTAGTGTATGATCAAGAGTTATATGCTCAAGAACTCAAGAAGTGGAGACACTACCTGTTTTCCAAAGAGTTTGTTCTTTATACTAATCATCATGCTTTACAGTTTATCAATAGCCAAAGTAAGTTAAATCAAAGGCATATGAAGTGGTATGAGCTTCTTCAAATTTATTATTTTGTTTTGAAGCATATGAGTCAAAAATCAAATCAAGTAGCTGATACATTAAGTAGGAGATGCTTGTTGTTGAAAGAAATGAAGGTAAATGTTGTGGGTTTTCAATCAATGAAGGAAATGTATCAGGCTTCCCTTGATTTTGGTGAAGCATGGGTAGCATGTACATGTACAATGAAAAGGGTTTGAATAAAATGGTTGGAGTATTTATTTCAAGAAGTATTTTTATTTAAGGGACAATACTTATGCATTCCAAAAGGATCCATGAGAGGGAATTTGATTAGAAAAAAATATAATGGTGGACTTGGAGGACACTTTGGAGTGGACAAGACTTTGGGGCAGCTTAGTGAAAGGTACTATTGTCCACAAATGAGTAAGGATGTGAAGATTATTTTTCAAGGATGTTCAATCTATCAATTTGCAAAGGGAACAAGTCAAAACATAGGGTTATATCAGCCTTTACCAATTCCAGAGAGACCATGGGAAGAAGTGAGCATGGATTTCATTCTCATGCTTCCAAAGACTCAAAAAGGTAATGCCTATATTTTTTTTGTTGTAGATAGATTTTTAAAAATGACACATTTTATTACTTGCAAGAAGTCAAATGATGCACTGCATTTTGCCAGCTTATTTTTCAAAGAAGTTGTGAGATTACATGACTTGCTAAAAAGAATTGTTTCAGATAGAGATACAAATTTTTTTGGTAATTTTTGGAAGACTCTATGAAAGAGATTGGGTACAAAAATAACTTTTAGTTTAGCCTACCATCCTCAAATGGATGGCCAAATGGAAGTGGTAAATCGAAGTATTGGAAATTTTTTGAGGTGTTTGATAAATGGGAAGCCAAAAAAATGGGATGTGATTTTATCCCAAGCTGAATTTACTTATAATAACTATATCAGTAAAAGTGTAGGTAAGAGTCCCTTTTACATTATTTATGGATTTATCCTAAGAGGGGTTCCTGAATTAAGATATAGTGTTGATTTGGGAAGAAAAAGTGTTGTAGTTGAGGATTATGTAGAGTATTTGCAAAAACTACACAAATAAATAAAGGATAAGTTAGAGACAAGCACTCATAGGTACAAAGATCATGTTGATTTAAGAAGGATAAGATGAGAACTTGAGGAGGGATAATTGGTTTTAGCTCATCTACAAAAGGGAATATTTCCATAGGGTACTTATAGGAAAATGAAATAAAAAAATATTGGACCATGCAAAGTGATTAAGAAGTTTTCAGCTAATGCATATTGGATACAATTTCCATTGGGATCGGATATTTCACCAATATTCAATGTGGTTGATTTATATCATTTTGATGAGGAGAAAACTAGTGGGAAGGAGATTTTTAATTCATATTTTGAAGACATTAATCAATGGGAACAACAAATACCAAAAGAAGGAAGAAGAAATTGATGAAGTGATGGATTCTAGGACAATCAAAAAGACACAAGGCAAAGAATACAGGGAATATTTGATCAAATTAAAAGGAAAGAAGATTGGAAGATGCAACATGGGTTGTAGATTCAAAATTTTAGAGGCTTTGAATCCAAAATCTAGATGAATTTTCATGATCCTTCACTCATGAAAATTTCTTTATTACTCGGGTTGTTTGATGAAGGAGCATCTGGGTGCATGGGAAATCTTGCACACCAAAAAAAATATTTATTTTTTCTTTTATTCTTGGCTTGTTGGATGTGCTTTGGAGGCATGAATTTATTTTGATTTTATTTTCCTTCCAACTCCTCAAAATTGGAATCAATTTGGTTGAATTTGAATTTGATTCAAATTGGAGATAAGAGTGTTGGAAATTGTCATTTATTGAAATTTGGGAGGTTATTCAAAATCTCATGCCCAGGCAAGTGGAGGCCATTCTTGGAATATTGTAACTTCACCTTGCATTTAAAAATTTACATAAATTAGGAGTTGAAGACTCTAGGTGCCTAGTAAAGGAGGTAGTGGAATGAGTAGAAGAAGGATAAAATTTGAAAATTCTAATTAATTTACCAACCAAAAATGAATGAGGGAAAAGTGGTCATGTCTAGCTAGAGGAAGAAGACAAAAAAAAAAAGAATAAGGAAAGCTAGAGTTGTGGAGAATGTATCAGAGAGGATGAGTTGGGGTGCCCAAGGGAGTAATCACAAAGAATTAGAGTTGCATTTGTTGATGTTAAAGACTGATTTGAAGCATTTTGGATCTATTTTAGAGAGTTCTTGCTTGTAGCCATGTTTTAGAATGACAATTTTGCTTAGGCCGTTCTTGTATCCATGTTTTAGAATGATAATTTTTCTTTTGTAGTTGTGATTGTAACTTGGAGGATTAATTGTAAAATTTGCTCATTATTTCCAATTTTTGTTGTCAAATCCAATGTTGGTGGCTTGAATTTGAGTCTCCAACATTTAATTTTATTATTTAAAGATTCAATTTCTTGTTGTTGAGTTTGGAAGTTGCAACAATTGAAAATCCAATTGTAATGCCCCCTTCTTAGTAGCCATCTGGATATTATTTTAGCCTTTATTTATTCTTAGAGGCTAAAAGGAGAAATAAGGTAATAAAATATTAAATTAACTATTTATAAATTTATCTCAATAAAATAATATCTTAAGATAGCTTTATATTTAATTAATTTAATAATAAAGTGACTAAAAATAAATAATATTTTATTCTAGAAGCTTCTTGGAGATGATTGAGAAATTATTTATAAGGGGCTAAATGCAATCCTTTTGGGATATCTTGAGTTCATATCCTTTCATTCCTATGAGGTATAGGCTTGATTGCTTGCATTGCTTGAGGGTTTGAATACTCTAGAGTGCCGATTTTGGTTGTGCAACATCAGCCCTAGCTGGATAGGAGAGGGAGATACTTCAGTCTTCCATTGGTGGCAAAATTTAATAGCGTTTGGCCAAATTTTAGTGAAATTGAATTTGGAATATTTGCAGATTTTTGGTAAAGACATTTTCAGTTTGGTTTGAGGTCGAATTTTAGTCAATAAGGTAGGGATGGTTTTTATCAATTTTCCACTTGAAAATCATGGCTTTTTGTCAAGGTCTAGCACAACTATATGAAGGTGCAAATTTTCCTTGAAGAAGGATGTATTTTAAAGATTTTTTTTTAGATTTAAGGGCATGGTTACCACTCAGTCAGGGAGGTTCAATTTTGGCTTTAGATAGAAAATAAAAATTGGATTGTTTTTAGGAGAGGTCATTGGACAACAAGTAACTTAATCACTACTAGTCTACACAAAAAATACATCTTCCAGGAATGATTCGATCCATTTTCAATGATTGCATCTACTTATCCTTGGTGTCATTCCCAGGTTCCTTCATTTATGTAGACATTGCATGCATTTAGAAGTTTGGATTTTAGAAAGATTAATTGTTTCCTAGTAGCAAATTCATATTGTAATCTTGCATTTTATGAAAATTATATCTACATATAGGATAGGCTTGTGGTGGGCTCTTGTTAACTATCTAATTGTACTTGATATTGTAAATTAGTCATAGTCTTTAGTGACTAAGTTGTAAGCAGATTGGAGTTCATATAATAGAAACATCACAGAGTTGGGAGTTGGCTGCAAATTATTTATAAATATGCCTTATTGTTGTAGGAGTAAATTTGCACGAGTTTAGTTGAATTTATTTGCATTAGAAAAAGACAAAAATATTTGCATTTAATTTATGTTGCATTGGTAGACATTTAGCATTTTTATTCAAGTGTTCAAGCATCATTGCATCATTCAAAACCAAAACAATTCAAATAGAAAACCATTACCAGTAGCTATCATCTTGCACACCAAGTGTTTGTCAAAATTACTAAGGTAGAAAATAAAAAATATATATCAAATTTGGAAAGGCACTTTACACCAATAGGATTCTTGGTTGTTGATATGCATCAAATAGAGTAGAACAAGTCTTCACCTTCATTAAAGGTGGATGCTCATCTCTACATTCTAAGAATTGGAGATATTATCACTCTTCCATTTTTTGATATTTATTTGTGATCTTTATATACTAGGTAAACTCTTCCAAGTAGTAACTGACAATTATGAATAAAATAAATAAATCCATGACAATTATGAATAAAATAAATAAATCCATCTCAATGCAATAATTATATGATCAAATATAGCAAGGAATTTTTTTAATACAAACTTCACCTCTATTCTTTATTAAGAAACCATATTATTTAAGGATGTTGTCCCTTACATTAAATTGCACATGGACACTCTTCTAAAAATAAGGGTTTTGAAGCACAAGTAATCCTCTAATACAACACATTCAATTTAAACTATTCCACCCACTAAAGATATTATTATGAAAGGATTAAAACATCATTACAAACCTACTTCTAAGATTAGTACATATTCCAAATAAGGATCCTATCCCACTCCAAAAAAACATAAAATTTAAAATTAAACAACAAATTAGATAATGAAAAAATGTGAAGTTATTTAACAATCAATCTTTTAAATAACTTTATAATTTTGAACTATTTAAATTTTAAGTTAAAAAAATTAATAAAAATATTTAATATACTATAAAATATTAAAAAATTATACAATCCTAATGTTTTGAGTAGTTTTAAGTGAGTGTGTATATTCTATTACTTTTAAGATATAAAATTATTGGTTTCTTGTCAATGCTTTTCATTTTGAATTCTCAAAATATAAAATAAAATGGGTAGATTATTATGTTTTCATCTTACATCAATTTTGACCATACATAATCACACTTAAGAGATGAATGTGTGATTTCATATGTCCAAGTTAAGATTATGTAACATAAAAAAAATAATCATAATAATTTTTTTTTTGGTTAGTTATAGATAGATATGCAAGTATTAACATCAACAAAGATGAGTTTAGTTTGGGAAATGAGATTAGGACCAAAGACTAACCATTTAAGCATTTCAAAGATAAACTACCACCTGATTCTATGCCTTGCCAAAATTCATCAAGAGATAATTTTGTCGTATTTGTTGATTCCATTCAAATATTTTCCAAGAAAACACCAAGTTGTCTAATATAACCTCACTCCTAGAAACCTATTTTGTTAAAATCTTATAATTTATTGAACCATGTATTTATTTATTTTAGTTGTCTTTGGCTACAATCTTATAGAAGATACTAAGAATAGGAATCAATATCCACCCTAAGACATTGCTTTCTATTTTTTCCTTTAGGAATTGACTTTATTATGCCTTGATTAATAGAATGACCAAGGGGTCCCTTTGTTAAAGCTTATTTTTAGGTCTCATAGACTTCCCCTTTAGTCAATCATATCCTTCAAAGAAGCATCAAAGTCCTCAAGGGTGAATATAATATTTTAGTATATATGTTGGTTGAGATTAATCTTATTGGGTATGGAAGTGTCAACTATGTTATCCATTATATTTTAAAATGAGTATCTCTCAACTAGGGCAATAAACAATTTCTTATAGTGTTGGAGGAAGTTGGACTTAACATCATCAAGGTTATCATAGATTTGTCCCTTTTGATCATTAGTAGAGATTATATGTTCTTGAATTTTTTTTATATTTGAGATATAGCCTTTATTATTATTATTTGGATACAAATCGTTTAGCAATGTAATTATGGTAGAACTTGTGGGTCATGCCCTTATGAACATAGTCGTCCACTTTGTTATTTATTTTTCACCCATGATTTGGAATGATTTGTCCAATTAGTTAAGATACAAATATTTGAAAAAGAGAATCCTAGTGCTTATAAATCAATTGATGTATGAAACAACTACACTATCAAAAAAAAGTGACGGTGCATCTTTTACAACCATTTTCTTATTGATTAAAAAAGAATATGAATATTTTCCTTTATTGAATTCTTGTCACTTGTCTTCTTTGTAATCTATTATCAAAGTTGTTAGTATTTTGGATGCTAGCAGCAGGTAAAAAGATAATTGATCTAATCATTCGATAAACCCTTTAATAATACAGAAAAAACAACTTCAAATCTACAATATCAAATCCATTATCCACTACACTGCTTTTACCACTAAAATACCACTAGCATGATTAATACAATCTTACTCAATTTCCATTCCACCATAACCATACTTTGACCTTTAATTGAAAACTTAAATTTTAAATGGCTAAAAAGTGTTTTATATGAACCTCATTGGTTTGCTCAAACTAGTTATGGACCTAGGCACTAGAGTTCATGTGGACACAAGTTGATTGAGATTCTCTTAAATGGTCCACATGCAAATTACTCAAGTTTGACCAAGTGTAGTGAAATCGTCCACATGCAAATTACTCAAGTTTGACCCAAGTGTAGTTAAATGAGTGGAGTGGTTAAATGGTGAGTTGTACAAAATGTTTGAATTATTTCTTTTGGCAGCACATTCCGGGCACAATCTCCTTCACTAAAATGTTGCCATTTTTGGGAAACTAAATATGGTCTTCAAACTTGCCAAACAACGAAAATTGGGGGAAGTTTAATTTGTCCCCATTCTACGTTACATCTCAAGATGTAATGAAATATCTAGTTTGACAAATGACAATGATAGAAAAGGTTTAGGTGAGTTTGGGACCCATACAAGATCTGTCACTTTTGTTTTTAAGCCACCACTAAAAGTTTACGTAACTTCCTAGCAACTAGGCTTTAAGGACAAATGGAGAGAATATGGAGAGTAAAACAATTTAATGTTATTATTTTATTATTCGTTTTAACTTGCATGTCTTTAGACAATGTCATGGAATGTTCTATTTCTAATGTTGAAAGAAAATAAAAAATTAATTATAATTTTTTTAATGGTTTTTGTGTGATGAATCCCATCATTTTATTTTTCAAGTTGTTTGTTTTCACTATAACTTGCCTTTTTTTATGGTTTTGTGCTCTAAAAGATGCAATAAATCATGATTATGGATTTTTTTGTGTTTTTTTATCATTTATTTTTATGATTATATATTATAAATTTTTTTTGAATTTTTTCTTTCATCATAACTTGCTTTTTATGATTATGTAATCTTATATAATATTTAGTTTGTAGTAATGATATATTGTTATTTTATTTTATTATTCATTTTAACTTGTATGTCTATAGATAGTGTCATGGACTCTTCTATTTCTAATGTATGAAAGAAATAAAGGGTAGAATGAATTATGATCATGATTTTCTTTTAAATTAATAAAACAAAAAATATATTTTTGTAATGGTTTTGTGTTATGAACTGTAACGCCCCGCCACACACACCCTAAAGGATAACTAAACAACTAACAAATGTAGATTTTTTTTTTTTAAGTAACGACTATGCATTAACCATAGATTAAATAAACATACAACATTATCATTATTACATAATGATGCCTAATTAGTCTCGTGGGGTTACATGGTTGCATTAATCACGTTCGTTCCCAACCACTTAACATCGTTATAACTTAAATACCAAGAATAAAGTGATAGAAACATACACTAATCAAGATAACATATAGATAAACATACACCCATTCATAATCAATTGAGATGACAATGATACACACAACATTTATTACATATCAAATACATAGTGCAATATTACAATTGTGGAGCATATTTCCACATATACAAGACATCATAAATACAATGATTCAATTACATTCTTCTTCCCTTATAACAAGAGAAGAGTGCACCAATACAAGTATGATACATCCATAATGAAGAAAATACATAATGAGGTCCATCTAAAGGAAATATAGGTCATAACACCAAAACTGTTACCAACGTTGGAAATCTCAGGAACCACTACAACATGTACATCTCTGCAACATCACAATCATCGGTGGGGAACCTAATGGGTGTGTAGCATGTTCCACCCAACCATGTGGATCTGAAGGCCCACCCCTTGTGCTAGGAGATGACAAGAGGACCACAATATAAAAATAGACAAATGTACAAAGTTGACATGACTCCACAATCCAAAAGACAACAAGTCAAAGAACCATAAAAACAATTACTTCTAGATGTATAAGAACCACAAATGGGAGAAATACAAACATACAGGTTGCTAAGGGTAGTGTGTCATCACATGGCTTGACATGACTTACCCAATGTAAACCTTCATGGGTTACCGTCCTCCACCCTGGGTTACCTTGGCAACCTCAACTGATCCCCGACCCCCATTCTTGCACATGTGGAATCAACTTACCTTTCTTGGGTACAAGGTAGTTGATTTTCCATTCTAGGCCTTCTCATCTCATCCCAAGCCTATACAAGCACTTGAGCAATGAGAGAGGCATTCATTATCTTTCATTAGAGTGATTTCTACACACCCCCTAACTTTTTATTAGGTTACCACTTTATTAGGTCAACTTCCACACGAGTTACCCAAGAGACGACTTAGGGTTTCGACCCCTGTGGGAAGCCAAACTCCCTACTAGAAACAACACAGAACTCAAGGAACATGGGTGTACCTTAATTCTCATAAAACCAAGACATGTAAAGTACAACCAAATGCGAGGCATGAACCTACTTGCACATAATCCATAACACAACATTGCAAAGGAACAAGGTAACACCCACATATACTCAACCAACAAGAATATTGTGGCATCAAACCAACAAAGAAATCATCATGAAATAAATACTTGCCTTGCCTCTGGAAGACAATTAAAAAAACCTACTCAAGGATGAAGATGACATATGATTCCCCGAATCTCAAAGTCATCACAAAACAAACCAAACCAGAATTCCAAATGTAATGACATATAACTCTTCCTTAAACAAATAGATCATCAACAAATATTCTCATTTATAAACAAAGCACATTCAAATGATACATTGTTCCAATTAAAATAATGACAAAGTTTAACAAATGATTCATACCCTACTAAAATACTAACATAGTACAACAACTACTTGCCTATGTACATGCTAGGAATGTCATTTTAAATAATCAACCACACAATGAATTTATCTCACTATTGAATGTGCAAAGTATACTAATGTTTCCAATCAATACAAAACTTAACATGAATAAACATATTGCATATCAAATAATAAATCTATCATTTTGAAATCAGTTAATACAGATAAACTACAATTTATATCATCCATTCTAATTCTTGAATACATTACGAAAATTAGATATTTTAACCTAAACTATGAAAATAAATATATATTCTGGGTATATTATCATAGCTCAATTTACACAATATTAATTATCTCATCTTATTTCTTTTAACCAAATCAGAATAATTCCTTAATCTAAATTTTCCATAATCATTTTATAATTAAGGATTTTATTGAATATAGTAGATAAATTTGAGTTTTATCAAAATATATTTTTGTTCATTTAGTTTCAACATTAAATATCACATTTGCACAAAAACACATATATATCTAAATTATATATATATACATATATATATACATTTATATACATATACATATATATCTGTCATGACAAATAAATAATTTCCACAAAGTTGGAGGATAATACATTAAACAACAGATTTAGAAATAAACATTCTCTATAGATTTGGGTACAACATATATATATATATATATATATTAATTAAAACTCAAATTAATTCTCAACTGAAACATCCCACAGAGATCATAATGGCAACGCCATAAGCAATACACAAACCCTCCAAACACACACACACATATATATAAAGGAAATGACATACATATGGGCCACGACCCCTTAATGGCTACACACAACAGCTACCATGTTGTTGTGCAACATGCCTAAGGAAAGAATGGAGGGAGAGGGGGGAACGCCAATGGTGTTACAAACACAACCTCTTCCAAAAAAATATAAAAGGCCCATAAGAAATTTGAAACACAAACAAAGAATATGACATACCTCATATATATATATATATATATATAGAATAGATGCATAAGCAAAAGAAACACGGGTATAGCCCAACACATAAAATCACTCCAAAAAACAAGAACCAGAAAGCGATATGCAACCAAAATAAAACAAGGAAGATATTTGATAGAAAGAAATTACAATGTAACTAGCTAAGAAATACCAATAAATGAAAAAAAAACTAGAGCGATGACAAGCAAACAAGAGTGCAATGAGTTTCCAGACGTCTTGCCAGCCAAATTCATAAGACTAAAATAATTAATGAAACGATGATGGACTAGAACAAAGAGGTAGATGAAATAAAAATATTGCAGATGACATTCAAGCAACAATTAAGACAAACTGGTTCTTTCGAGATAGGCCAAAGTTCGCAGAGATATCATTATTCTTTGCACAAATTTTTGGATAAGAAAATAATACGGTTTCGAAATTTCATTTCTCTTTTAACAGAAAAGAACAAGAACAATAGATTTTTCTGTTGCTACCTGGATTCCTTCACTTGATAAATAATCGGAGATGATTTACTGTGTCGAGCACTTCTAGCCAACTACGTTCTTCCTCAAATTTTTGAGATCCACAACTACTGAATCCAAAGAACCAAATTTCCAGAGCAAAACTAATATTCTTATTTTTATTTTTTTTCAAAAACTAGAGTTACATTTTTTTTCTTCAGAAACTCAAAAATGAATTGCAGAGAGAATTTTCTTTCCTCCATTTGTTGTTTTGAAAAACCACCAAATTGGATATAAAATCTAGAAAAATTAAAAATTAGAAAGTTGCCATCAATTTCCGAAATTTACTCCACATGAAAATAACCATTTGCAATAATTTCATTTTTCCCAATTTCAAAATAAACATTTTCATCCAACTTCCATTTCTAACTATTTATTCAACAATTACACAATATAGTTACATGCTAAAATATAATTAACATTATGACAATAAATATTATCCATAATAAATCAATAAACAATTAAATTCACACAACATTTAAATTTACAATTAATTTTAAATTAAATACTCAATGTTATAATTACTCACAATAATAATAATTCTCAATGTTTTAATTAAATATCTTATAAAAACAACTTATTAATTTACATACATTTAAATTAGATGGTATTCCCATACATAATTTAAAATATGTAATATTAATAAGGCAATTAATATCCACTTAAATAAATAACATTAATTATATTGTCTAGCAAATTTTATTTTCTAAAAGAATTAATGACATTCACGACCAATATAATTTAATTATTTAACTATCCTCTTCAAATAATATCATTTAACTGAAGCAATTTATTTACAATATCAAAATAGCCATATACTAAAACCATGGAAATAAACAACTCGGAATAAAACGATACCCACCAAAACAAGGTACAAATAGATGACATTGACAAACAATGACGAAACAACAGACATCGAGAGTTATCATTATCAACAAAATAAATTTTTTAGTAGATAGTTATGATATTAAATAGTTGGATGTGTCGTTACAATTACTATAGCTGGATTTTTCGTGTCTGAGCGGAGGTGGTGCATCTAAAAAAATAAATTTATTAGTAAATTTGTTGTGCAGTTTCTTCAAATATATGACAGTTACAGAGCGGGAGGTCGTGAATGCAAAACTACTCATCCTCAATCCAGAAAGCCACCATGATGTAATCTAACCATGTTCAATGGTTGAGTTTTCTCATCTTACACCCGCTACCATATCTGCCATCACGACTTCCTCCTTCTTATCAACAATACCATGTGAATCAAAAACTTTCAAAGTATATCATTCAGTTCCAACACTTCTTAATAAATATCACCTCTATTGATTTTTAAAGTGTAGACACATAAAAATGTCCTATACATGTAGACCACATTTTCTGCATCTTATTATATTTCTTCTCGCATACTTAATTATGTCATATTGTCCAAATTCTGCTATTAATTAAATAATTTTTAACTATTTAATTAATTCACATCTTTTATTCTTCATGATTATTTAAATAAATTATATTTATTTATTTAAATATGTCATTAATATCTTATGTCCTCTTATAATTAAATAAGTTCTTTAATTTATTTAATTATTGACCACCTTATCTTTTCATCATAATTAAATAATTATCTTTAATTATTTAATTGTCTTATTTGACTTTTCCTCTAAATTTAAATAAAATCATTTATTTAAATTGTCCCACTTTCTAATTTCTCTCCAAATAAATAATTTAATTTAATTATTTACTGTCACATGGTCCCACCTTTTTGAATTAAATTAATTTTAATTCAAAATAATAACTTTCCTTCTTAAATCAAGTAATTTGAAATTAATTATTTGATTCTCTAGCTTTTTCCTCTTTTTAAATAAATATTTATTTATTTAAATGGATTCCATATCTTGATTTTTAAATTTAAAAATGAATATTTAATTTAAAATGATGATTTTTCCTCTTTATCACAATCTCCTGTAATTAGATAATATCTTTATTATCTAATTAGCGATTGGTCATTTAAATGGAAAAAGATTTGATTTTCTCTCAAACTCAATGCTTTTTTTGTATTGGTCTTATCTTCTATTTCCTCTTTGTCTCAACTAACCTTCACCATTGATTAAATTATTTTGAATTTAATCTCGACCATTTATCTTTTCTAATTGAACCCTAGCCCTATTTGCTAATTGTCACACTCAATCTTGTCCGCAAATTTTAGGTTCTTTCTCAACCTTTAATCTCGACCCTTTGTTTGAATTTGTCATTTTCTATAAATTGGCATTTTTGACCTCATTTGTCAACTTCAAACATCTTAGGCATATTTCAATCATGCTCATTTTACTCTTGTCTTCATTGTCTTAATATACTTCAAAATTGCATTTGTTTGCACTTTGAAGTTTTTATTGAAATCCTTCAAATATTTGCATAGGTCCACATTATAGTCAATATTTTTCTCGCAGGATTTGAGGGCATGCTTCACACAACTGCAAATCAAGAAGGTGTAATCGAGGTTAGCCATGGAGATTGAAGACACTTGGTGATCTTTTTTCGTTTTGTGTTTTTCATTTATTTTCCTTTGCAGTTCATTACTTTCTTTGGGTTTTTATGTTTTGCATCTAATCATGCTAAAATTAGGAAAATTCCCATTGATACACAAAGTAATATCATTTATTTTCAAGGATGCATCTTATGATATGGTTTTAACTAATTTTTTAATTACATCTAGTATAATTTTTTAAGCTGGAGGTATAATGGGTTGATTAGATCGTAGATCCAAATAATGGAGATGTCGGTAATTTATGTTAACTAGCTGATTCAGGGAAAGTAAAATAAAAGGGTCAAAGAGCCAAAAAAGATATTCAAAGCAAATCACCTGCATTTAAAATTACTCATCATCTAAAACAACTAAGTTAATATACTCAAAGGACTAGATACCTAAGATTAAAGGACTTCTTGCATGCCTAAGTTTGAGAAAAAAATCCATTTAACAACCTTCACAAAAAGGTTAATTATATTTCACCAATTAGATTTAACTTTTCACAATCCTTGACCTGTCTTGCACTTTCTCACTTGTTAAAAAAAAATAAAAATTCCCATCTACTATGATATAGTTAATTGTAATTGAACGAGTCCATATGCTTTCTAATACATCAAGAATTTTTGGAAAGAGTAAAGATTGCTAAAAGAAGAGGATGAACTAAATTGGTAACATCTTTATGTTGCATGTAACCATAACCAAAAGCCTAATTATAGTGTTGAAAGGCCAAGGGTTGTGCTATTATTCTATATTCTTACCTTCTTAATTGTATTGTTCTAGAGGGTTATCTAGAGGCATGGTTTTCTCCATTGGTACTCGTTTAGATTGTTTTATTTCAAGGAAATTGCATGCGCATCTTGCATATGGAAGACAAATATGATTTTCCCTCATTTTTTTGAACCAGCATCGCTTTGTATGATAGTATTTTTTTCCCTGATCAAGATCAGGAAATCACCTTTGATATTATAAAATTAGCATTGACTGAATTAGATTCAAATATGGGTATTGTGAATCACATTCGAGAAGAGTATACAATGATGGGGAATTCTAGAAAAGTGGGTAGCAACAGGCCGTAGAAAGTAGAAAAACAAATTATTTAATATAATGTCTCATAGAAATAGATTTAGCATATTGTAAAGGAATTTACATCATACCTGATTCAATTCAAATATGTAAGTTGATTCAATTCTTCTGTATAACATGTGCTTGGTTGGGGTGAGATAGATTTTAGCTTCTTTGTTTTCATGTTTATATGTGCATGTAGCTTTAAATAAAAAAATATTGTAGTTTTAAAGTGAAAAAATAGTCAATTTAAAGAAAGCTTAAAAAACATCGATGAGACAATGCCATTTGAACGTCAATTTCTAGCTAAAGAGTTTTTCCTTACACAATTTTTTGATTTTTTATGGATTCCACTATAAACGCCTCTCAGTGTGATTATGATGTTTTAATGTTAATTTGATGTGTTTGATGTATAAATAAATCATACTCATAGACCCACTAGATAAATTATCTTATCCACTACTTTACTCAAGACTAATCAATTCATTAAGATCTTCTACTAGTCTAGACTAGTCCATCTAGTTGAAATTTTGAATCCCTACTTTTGAAGCAACCTATTTATGAATTGATTATTATCCCATCAACCTCCATGCAAAATACCTTGAGTTGAGCAACTATAAATATGTATCTATAGATAGTCGAAGTTAATTTGTAAAGAATTTAAAATCATTTGAAAATTGTAAATGAAGATATCAATTGAAAGCATATTGACAACTTAGAACTCTCAAGCATCACTTCTACATCACTAAACATCATTGCATCACATCACATGTTTCTTGTATTTATTTAATATTGAGTCATTACTAAGAAAATACAAGGTCATCACTCTCTCATAAGAAAGCCTCATTATGCTTGTCAACACAACCCATTCTCGAAACTAAAGTAGAAGATACAAGTGCACTAGCTTTCATACATTGCAGTAGTCCTATAATAGGACATGAAAAAAGGACATAACTAAATAATTTGATCCTTGATATGGGATTATATCACAAGACATGGTCTAGACCATATTAGAGAAATATGTAAAGAGGTTTTCATAGGTGCATCATACCTTATCCATTATCATATTCTAGATCTCAATCATGAGTTGCAATAAATTATTAAGTCAAGAACAAAAGCTCAACATCAAAACATTATTTTAAAATACCTTATCACTTCTATATTTATCCAACCTATCAGTTTTAGGTCCTTTATATTTAGATATTATTGCTTCTATTATTTATCACTTAACTAAATCTACATCATTTTTTGTGGTAGAGAAGTATAAATTTATCATTTTTCACATTAAATTAGGTTGCAAGTTCAAAGTTTCGTCACACTTTGGACCAATAAATTAGTTTCAAGAAAAATATTTTCACCCAAAACTACTTGGCATGTATGTGACAAGAATTTTTGGAAAAAATCTTTTTTCTTGAACTATTAAATCAACATAATCTAATTTTAAAATCTAAAAATGAGTTCAATTTGTATGTAAGGTTTTTCTTGAAACTTTTTTGAGTGAAAGAGTTTTAGTCAAAATTATATCACTCAAATGTGTTATTTGGTAGCCTAACCCCACCTTTGGGATCAAGCTTAACTTCAACTTAATATTTCTCCAACTAAGGGTATTTACATGAAAATATTAAAAACACCTTTTTGTAGAGCTCAATGTATAAAATATTTTTTTATATATATTTTGATTAGTTTGTTTTTTTAATTTATTATAAGTAGGTATAATCAAACATGAGCTATATATAAAATATATATTATATATATATAATAAATATATTATATATATAGTGTAATAGAGTAGATAATATTCTCCAAGAGGGTATACTTGTTGGATTAGTCATCAACGTCTCCCTTTGAATTCAAGACATGGACTAACCACCTCCTGTGGATTTGTTTATCTCTGGAATTTGTATCGAGCATTAACAGGTTGATCTTTTGATGCAACAACAAATGTGTTCCAAAAAATAGTATCAAAGTCGTGGTTGTGGGTTCGAATCCCCTCGGGTAATATTGAT
The DNA here is from genome assembly GCA_007115665.2 of Sequoiadendron giganteum. NCBI lineage: Eukaryota > Viridiplantae > Streptophyta > Pinopsida > Cupressales > Cupressaceae > Sequoiadendron > Sequoiadendron giganteum. Next base: position 604,069,891 of record CM021108.1, on the reverse strand, counting down.
GGTACGATTGTTAGACTAATCACCAACGTCTCCCTTCAAATTTGGGACACAGATTAATTGCCTCTCGTGGATCCAAAGATCTATGTCGTCTGTTTCAAGCGTTAATAGGTAGATTTTTTGACGTAATGATAAATGTGTTCCAAAAACAATTTTTTAATTAAAAATAATTTAGAAAAGTTGACTTCTCATCAAAATTGAAATTTTGAATAATTTTGACTTTAAAAGATTATTAAATAAATCAACAAAAAAATTTCTCTATGCACTATAGATTTTTCTAGTTATCTAATAAAAAAGAAATCATTTTTTAAAATTTTCTATACCTTTTCCAAAGTCCCATGGACCTCACTTTTTTTCAAATGTTCAAAATTTAAATAATTCTATTATATTCATAAAAAATATATATCCAACTAATTTCTAAAAAAATTAAAGATAAATATCAATTTTAGGCAATCTAAGTTGAAAAATTATATTTGTGATGTAGGAGCATCTATGGGTACTAGAAACTTGCATCACCAAAAATATTGTTATTTAAATTTGTTTGTTTTCAATAAGGGCTTAGGGGTTATGAAAATAAATATTTTTATTTGCAACTTTGTAATTTCCCTTGGGATGAAATTATAATTGTAAATTTGGTGAGAGTTATGCACTTATGAATATTTTCTAAAGTAAAATTGAGAAAATATCCCTCTTGGGCATCTCATTCTTGGTGGGGACTACTTGGGGTGCATGTGCTTTCATGTTCAATTACATGCCTTGCATCTAATTTCATATTTGTTCCACAAGATTTGCATGTTGTTGCACGACTGAATTTGGAGCCGTTAAAGCCACCAGGAATTATTGAAGGTGCCATAGTTGGAAAAGATCATTGAGTCACAAGTTAGGTTCTCATGTGAAGATTATGAATGCAAGGAATTATTTTTATATTTTATATTTTTATCTCTCTTCAAGTTGGGTGTGGGATTTCAAGGTGGTAATTTAAGTTATTTTGGAAACCAATAATGGTTTTCTCCTCACACATTCTCTATATATTGATACATATTCATTTAGAGGGATTTTGGAGAGTTGGTGGTTGCATACCCAGATGCTATCAGAATAAAGCTAGAATGTTGAGTTATAGATTTTTGTATGTATGAATCCCATTTTGTATGGGAGCATATGAGCTCCATATTTATGTAATTCATTTTCAGATTTTGAACATAATACATATTGCATATTTCTCTTCCATATCTTGAGTTTTATGTTAATTTTTTGCCTTCTTGCATAGTGTTTTATGTGTGGTTGGTTTCATATTTTAAAGGGATAATATCTATCTTCATTAGTGGTATTAGAGCATGAGTTCCTAAGAGTACAGGTAGAAGCGACAATTGGAGGGAGTTTGCACCAAGACCTGAGGGTGGATAGTGTGCGGATTTTATTCGTAGATGGATGTGAAACCTAAAAGAAGAAATTTTGAGAGGCTTTGATGAAATAAAATACCAATGATTGTAACTAGATCAACGAAGGAGGTAGTTTACAATAATATTGGTGAATATTGAAAGAGGGTTTTATAAATAGATTGCCGAAGGCAGTAGTCTACATAAGTAAAACTTGAGGATTTGAATATTTGTGTTGAGGCTTTGTGAGGCCTTGAAAATGGAAAAGAGAAAGAAAAAAAGGAATTTTTTTATTGGATGGATTTTGAGGACTCCTAGACTTGAGAAAAATAGAGAGAGAGCAAGAAAAAATAAGAGTTGGGATGATAGATTACAACAAGTGGACAAATTAAGAAAAGAGATTGAAAGGAGAAAATGAGAAAAGGGAAGAGTTGAAGGTAATTTTAGTTATCCTTCTAATGATATTTTGATTGCATGAAAGAAAGAAGATGCAGTAGGGTGTCAATCAAGTGGCATAGAGGAAGAAGAAGAGGATGAATACAGAGAAATTGAAGAACTTGAAGCTGATGAATGTCTGTTGGAAGACATGAAGGAAGAAATTATAGATGTTGTAACAACAAAAATAGTTAAGTTCAATGGATAACATTGAAGAAGAGGACACCGAAGTTGAAACAGTAAAAGAAGAGGTAAAACATGCATTTTATGAGTTAATTGGTGATTTTGATTTGTATGAAATATTTGAATGGAATGGGTAAATATGAGGAAGCTAAAAGTTTTGTTGCAGCAATAAGGAAGAGAGGAATATCAGATTTTGATGAGGTTAGAACCAGATTTGATTTGTGTTTGAATGATATGATGAGTTATAGTGAAGAAATAATTGCAATAATGAAATTTATAGCAGAAGGCAATGAGGTAAAATCAGATTTTAATGTATTTTTTGATAAAGATAAGAATGTAGAAATGGATAAAGTTTTTGCAGCAATGAATCAATTTGAGAAGGTCAAAATTGAGAAATGAGAGGTGAAGTTAAAAGAAGAGTTTGATAAAGAGATTTATATGTATGACAATTTGTTATAAGATGGAACGGATGAATATTTTCTGTAAGACACCGAAAATTGGTCTAGGCCTGCGAACACCACTTTCGACATAATTTTCTATTATCCATGGTCATGATTAAATAATGTTTATTATTTAATTACCTTTCTAACATATATTTTCTCTATTAATTAAATACCCCTTTTTAATTAATTCACTAATTCATTAATTCATTTATTCAACTTGATTAATTAAATAAATCATGTTTATTTAATTATGTCCCTAACTAATTAATTCTTCCTTCTTAATTAAATAATTTATTATTTAATTACCCCTTTGTCATACTTCAACTGTAATTAAATATTTATTATTTAATTATTCATTTAACCCCCTTTATCTATAATCAAATATTTATTATTTAATTTATTCAATCCCACCTTTACAACAGTCAAATTAAATAAACGATCTTTATTTAATTTAATTAAATCTCTCATTTTTCAATGTTGAATTAGATTAAAATTTAATTCATATTTATTTATTTATGTCACATTATTCTGTCAATCAGTTCACTAATCATTCACTCACCTTCTGACTCAAGATCTATTTTTAGTTCTCTAGTTATCTCTGGATTCAACATCTAATTATCTCTGTGAGAGGACTCTCTGTCACAATTAGTCAATTAACTACTTCCAACTCATATGCATGATGTGTTTATTAATTAAATACTTTATTTAATTAATTAACTCATGTTTGCATTCAAATGCATTATTCTTCAAATTCTAACTTTGTCTTTGACATTCAAAGTATATTTCTTCTATTTTCGAAGACTCTTAACTGAAGATTAAGATCTTGAACTCATGTTCTAACTCACATTCTAACTTAATATTTATCCTACAGTCTTTTCTGACTCATGTTTTAACTCACATTCTTTCTGACAAAGAACTCACATTGCATGGCATTCATCAATCTCATCCATTGATCTCTCTTTCAATCTGAGCCGATCGTTCAAAAACCCAAAGTCTATAAAATGGCCTATCATTATCATTATTCCCTCTCCCGAAATCATACACTTTTGAGAATAAACTTATCTTCGATATTTTTCTTAGACACTCGATGAAGTTATGTTTGCATCAATACTGAAAATCTGAGGGCAAGAATACTAAAACAACAAAATGGAGAAGAGCAATCCAGATAATTCAAAGGAGTGAACGCATATTCGATGAGATTTTTTCAATTAATTTGTTTAGTTATTCATGATTACTTATTCGTTCTTTGTTGTTTTTGATTTAGATTGTTTGTTAGTTTAGAATTAATCATTGTAATCTGTGCAACTATTAGCATTTAATCTCTCAAGTAGAAATCTAGGTCATACATTTGGTGAACCCAACATGAACATGCTTCAAATTCGCACATCTTTTCGTCTTTCCATTTTTTGCAAGTTATCGTACGACACACCGCATTTCTTCAGAAAAATGACGCATCTATCCTCGCGCACCACATCTGCCATATTTTGTGACACATTTGACATATTGCACCGCATCTACCTGTCAACAATTCACGAACCGCATCCACCTGTCAACATCGAGCCACATCTATGGCTTGAAATGCCGCATCTGCCTGGTATTCAATTTTTCACTTTTTTAGTCATTTCTGTACATTTGTATTTTCATTTTCGTTGTTTAGGTTATTTTGATTTTCGCTAATGTTTGATTATAGTTGTGTTAAGGTGGATTAACTTAGTGTTTGCAAGATGAAGCATAGAAGACCATAAAAACACAAACCATTGTTTTCTATAGGACGAAAGTCAAAGACACCAAAAAAAAGTACTAATCATTTTGCATACAGGACCTAATAAAATTGTCATATTTAATTTTGTAAACTTTTTGTTTGGTAGTTAGATAATTGTCATTTGGATTAAAAAGAACCATTGTTTTCCTTGTTTGGTGTGAAAGCACATTTTTGTAACACTTCACGATTCAGTATATCAGAGTATCCTCTTCCCTTGTGCAGTCATGCGATCCTAGGTGTAAGAGAAACAGTTACTGACTCTAGAACTTGGGTCTATCTTGGTGGGAAAAATTACTCACCCCAAGACGACTCAAACCGGTAGCACGCTAGACACCAAGTGACTTCCAACCAATATATAAAATTGGATTCTTGTGGAAAGCCCAAGAATCACGCTCATTATTCTGACGAGAATGGAAAAAATGGTCTCTCGCCAACATTGAATAGTGCCCCACGAACGAAATTCCCTTACTAAACACCTTGTTGTAGATTTGCAAAAATCCCATCTATTTGCTAGTGCAGCAGGTTGGACCTGTGAAGCCGTCTTACATTCTTATGGTTTATGTGTGGAGATGAGATGCATGCCATGGGGGTTTCATGGGTATAGTAGCTTGGCTGCCCCATATAAGTGAGTGGCGTGGAGGGGAGCCAGTGGGGTCAAGCTACTAGTCATCCACCATAAATATGTGTAGCTAGATTTATCCAAGTAAGAACTCAGCAAGTATTGTCCACAAAGCCTAGGTTGTAAATATTTTTGGTCTTAACAAGTCCTATAATCACAAACTGAAAATACATTGATTTATGTGCTTGTTTTTTGTTGTATTCATCAAAACACTTGATCAACAAAATGGAGCTAGTCAGAAAAACAACCTTCAGAAAAACACAACTGTCATTATAAGTCACAACTGTCAGTTTTAACACCGCATTTGGCCTAGTGAGTCACAATTGTTAGGGGAAACACCATATGTGTCTGTCAAAAAGTCCTCTTTTACATAGTCCAGGTATAATAAGCCGCAACTGTCAAACTGTGAGTCACATGTGTATATGCAAGCCACATTTATCAAAGTAAAAACTGCATGTGTCTGTCAACCAAGTTAAATTCATAGGATCATTATTCTGAGTCACAACTATTACCGTGAGTTGCATCTACTAAAAAATAAACCACATCTATCAAAAGTCAAAAGTGTCTGTCAACATTCAAAACTAGGTTTTAGTCAAATCACCGCATGCACATTGGTAAACCACATCTGTCAAATTTAGAACTGCATCTGATTGGTGAACTGTATTTGACTGTTAATAGAAAACTTAGTAACTTGCAAATTAAGTCTAAAACATAACAGTCATTTTTCACTTATGTTTCTTAAGATCAACCTTGGACAAAAATTGGAAAAACTTTTCTCAAAAACCATGCATTATTAGGTGTCATATACATCTTAGTCATGGTCAAATGTCTTAGTCATAGTCATCCTAAGTTGCATGCATATAGATACTTTCTAGGAAATTGCATATCGTAGAATAGGTAACTTTCCTCATCATTGGATACGTTCATGTTCCGATTTGTCACAAGTCATTGAACCTAGTCACTTTAGTCCTATTTGTGAATCTTTCCAGCTCAACAGTCTAGTTTGGGAAATTCATCTTGTCACCATGTTTGTCCTACAATTAGGTTCCTTGGTCAAATTCAAATCCTTGCATGCATTTATTCCATAGGTGGTAGGTTATACCCATTTTAGAATCATTTACCGTCATATTCTACTTGAAATTTTCCATATTTTTCATCCTACCATACGTCATCTTAGTATACGTCATTTTAGAATTCATTTTTTCACAACATCCTTTACTATCAAGAAAATCCAAAAAACATAGACCTAAGACATATCAATTTTTAGACATAGTTTGCATTCCCCCATTTTTGAGTAACTTTTCATGGTCGAAACAAGGTCTCAAAAGAAACAAAAAGTATTGTCGGATCCTAGCGAATTTGTCAATCCTTTCGCAAATCAACCATCAAGGAAAGAAAGACCACACAAACCTTTGCTTGAAAAACACGTCACTAGGGACACATAGACAAATTTACATTTAAGACATAGACGCATCATTACAAGATCCTGAATTCACATCCTTTATGGAGGAATGTTTGCAAATGATCCCCAATGATATCTAGCAAAGTTGCTAGCAGAAGGTGCCAAACTCCCAATAGGATTTGATGTTCGTACTTTGCAAACACCGCTTATTCAACCAACACAAATTGTGACGTCAAGGGTTTCAATTCCCCAAATCATTTTAACAATAGCAACTGGAATACCAACTCAATCACTGTCAATTGTGAACACAACTCATTTCAACATAACACAAGGTTTTCAATTTACCGCGGGAGAAAATTCATCAAACCCCTTTGGCACCAACACAACTGGTAAGAAATCCAAAGTTGACATGAATATTCCTATACCAAATCAGAACACGCAAACTGGAAATATTCCTATACCAAATTAGAACACATAGACAAGATATATTCCTATAACAAATCAGAACACATAGACAAGATATATTCCTATACCAAATCAGAACACACAAAAAGGATATATTTCTATACCAAATCAGAACACACAGACAAGATATATTCCCAATCCAAATCAGAATATTCAAACAAGAAATTCCCCAATATGAATCAGAACATTCTAATGGGATATATTCCCTTGCCAAATCACAACCCGTCATAGAACATGGCATTTAAAAATATCTACATTGATCCTAACAACACCAACAACATGTCCTTGACACAAGTAGATGTCATCCAAAACCAAATGCAAACTCTTCAACAACAAATGGACAATATGTCTATGTTAGGAAAATGAACTATCTCAACACAATATATATGTCCATGTTTGACAAAGCGCTTTATATGACACCTTTCCCCCATGGATACATTATACAGAATTTTCCAAAGTATAATGGGAGGAAGAATCCTTTGGAACACATTAGAGAATTATCAATGACATGCATTGACATATCATATGACCCCACATACTTGATGCGACTATTTCCGTGAACCCTTATAGGGATAGCATTGGAATGGTTTTCTAAATTACCATATGTCATACGATCCTGGCGTGAATTAGCTAAGAATTTTGTCGAACGCTTCGCTTTTAACATAGACAATGAAGTAACAATAGCAACCTTATGCCACATGACACAAGAAGATGGAAAAACTTTCACCACTTTCTTCCAGAGATGGAGAAGTCTTGCTAGCAGATGTCTAGTTGAAATACCTGAAAAATAGAAGGTCACGATATTCCTTGAAAACATCAATCCAAAACTGAGAGGTGACTTATGGGTACATTGTTGTAATTCATTCCTAGACTTGGTACAAAAGGGCATCATCCTTGAAAAAGGCCTTATTGACAAAGGAGAAATAAAAGTTCCAGGAAAATACCCAATTGTCCAACATCAAAATGCACCAAACAATAGAAACAAATTCTGGTCTAGAAACAAAAATGTTATGAATGACAACATTGTTGATACTAAAAACATACATATAGGACCAGTTGTCACACTTAGAGGATACAACCAAAATGTAGACATGACGAACAATCCAGATCAAACATCCAATTATGTCCATTATTCACAACAAAAAAGACAACAAAGGAGATTTCCTACACGTGAATTTACCCCTTTAGGGCAACCAATCTAGACGGTTTTCAAAGAATTGATTAAACATAATCTTATTAAACCTTTGGAACCATGAGAATATGATAGTGGGTAGTTTAAACCTTCATGGTGGGACGACAACACCTATTGTGACTATCATCGCACAAAAGGACACAACCTACAACAATGTCGACAGCTAAAGAATATTATACAAGACTTTTTTGAAAACAAAACAATAGAGGTCAATGGGCAAAAAAATACTAAGAACAATGATCATAAGGTCTTCACAGACCCATTACATGACCACACGAAAGGAAAAGCCTCTAGTTTGGGAACCAAGAATAATCCATTAGCCAATTATACCAATACCAAGTATGACTATGGTAAAGGATCGATCGTAAATCACCTCCGAGCTGCAAATGAAAACATCAACATCACCGTCATTAAGAAGCAATAAGAATGTGTTGTTAACACACACAAAACTAAGATAACTATTCTAGGTCCTTCTTCTGAACCACCTACGCAGACTTCCAAGGTTAGATACATCTCCTTGATCAATTGAGAAAAACCCCCACACAAATATCCATTTTGGAACTATTGACTTTGTCACCTGAGCATCGACCATTCTTGACAAAGCTTTGAATAAAATGATTGTTCCTATAGACTTAGATGTCAATCATATCGAAGAAATGGTGGGATATTTAACCAACTCACCTCATGCCACATTTTCCCAACAAGATTACTCAACCAAAAAGTCTGATCATAATGACCCATTACATCTTGAAGTCCTAGTCCATCAAACCAAAGTCAGATGAGTCTTGGTAGATGGAGGAGCAAGTTTGAACCTGTGTACCCTAAAATTGGTTAAGGCATTAGGATTCTCAAAAGACTACGTAGACACCTCTAAGAGTATAGTCATCAAGGCTTACAATGATGAGGAAAGATCATCCAAAGGAGTTGTCATACTCCCTATTAGAATTGGCCCAACAATTATGAACACCAGCTTCCAAGTATTGGATCTCACCCTTCCGTACAACCTATTATTAGGTAGACCTTGGATACACGCAATGAAATTCATACCTTCAACATATCACCAATGTCTTAAATTCCCTTATAATGGCACTGAGATCACGATTGATGGTGATCCTGATACTTTTCAATATTGTACAAGCCTAAGGGAAATTCCACAATGACAAGTACCAATTAACCAAGAAGCTTCATCATCCACTTTATCCTTATACGTTGACCCATCACATCTTACCAAGTCCATTTCATTCAAACCACCATCAAACACTCCTAAGGTCAAGATCCAAGACAAGGGTTGTGGCAAATATTACATAAAGGCATCATACTGTGTCAGTCAACTGATTCCACCTAAGGCATATGGCTTACCCATGGTAGATAGAAGACAATTAGTAGTCACATTTTTTGTTCCCCCTACAATGACATTGACCAAATGGGGAGAGTTAAGTGAAGAAATTGTGGATCAAGGTGATATTACTTCCTGGTTGTATCAAGAAGACAATGAATAACCCTCATCATCTATTCAAATAGCTAAGGACCAATATGGAAAAGGCTTTAAGATTATGCAAAACGAAGGATATGATGGGCACAATGGGTTAGGCCTAAATCAAAATAGAAGGATGGAACCGATCACTGTCTCACCACAACCAAAATACCTAGGGCTAGGGTTTCAGCCGCTTAGAATTGGGTTTCCTAGGTAGTCGTCACCATTTCAAGAGGAAGAGTGTGCCTATGCAGGCATCAAGACATCTCATGAACCACTTCCCTAATCTACAATGAATGTCATGAATCACTTCCCCTAGTTTATGATGAATCTCCTGACTCAAGTGATTGGGAATGGGATTCTTTTTCCTTTACTAGTACCATGAACATAGATGATCTCTTCGGAGAATTGGACCTAAAGGTAAAACTTGTACCAAAACTATCTATTTCCCATCATAGGAAGCACTTGTCTAAAGAAGAATGGCATAAACACTATTATTGGGAAACCCTTGATCGTGCATCTTGGGCACCTACCGAACCATCTTCTAACGAATTTTCCCTTACAATAGTCCCACAATAGAGTATACCTACCTATAGGAAGAAGAACAAGAAGGAGTTAGTCCAAAACTTCTATGATCATGTCAATGACTCTATATTCCTCTTATCAACTGCTACCTTTAAAAACTCTGATGATGGAATGCCTCTCATATATCCCGAACTTATCGACTGGGATCAACAAGGTACACCCATCATAGATACATTTGAGAATGACGAAGAAATAGCTGATTTCATGGGACTTTGAGAAGGCATACCAAGAGGGGATCATAAACCATAGACTTGGATGACAAAGCATATTTTGGGGAGTCTATTTACACCTCTAGTTGCAAAAATGAAGATAAAAAGAAAAATGATGACAATGAGAAAAATGATGGGTCCCTAGGTGAAAACCAAAAGGCGCCTTTGAACAAAGAAATAGTCAAAATAAAGGATGTATCCGAGGGCGAAAACCTCTCCGAGGCACCCAATGATAGAGGTTTAAATATTCTCTCAGTTGAACAAGAAAAGTCACCAATGCTGGTAGAAGAGTCTATTGCAGTCAAAATAGATACATAAGAAAACCCTCAGCACATATACTTTGCAACATCATTAACAAAGGCAGAACAACCCGAGTTTAAGGAATTCTTCACAAAAGATAGATAAACTTTTCATGGTCATACGCTGACATGCCTGGGCTGGATCCAAACCTTATATTGCACCATCTATCATTACAACCAGGTATTAAGCCAATCAAACAGAAGTTAAGGAAAACACATCCACAAATTGCTCTACTGGTCAAGGCAGAAGGTAAGAAACTCTTGGATGTTGGATTTATAAGAACTACAGACTATGCAGACTAGATTTCGAATCTTGTGCCATTGACTAAACCAACTGGGGGCATCCACATTTAAATAGACTTTAGAGATACCAACAAGGCATGTCCTAAGGATGACTTCCCTTTGTCGAACATAGACATGATAGTAGACCTTACAATAGGATAAGAGATTATATCCCTCATGGATGGTTTCTCTGGATATAACCAAATCAAAATCGCAGCTACAGACCAATACAAGATAACTTTCACGTGTCCATGGGGCATGTACTATTGGAATGTTATTCCCTTTGGGCTTAAGAATGCAGGAGCTACCTATCAACGGGAAATCACTACGATTTTCCATGACTTTGTACACACTCTCATGGAATATTATGTAGATGACATTATAGCTAAATCAAAAACAAGGGTAGATCATTTCAAGGTTCTAGACAAGATATTCCAGAGGCTAGATAATTACAACATCAAGATAAATCCGAAGAAGTGTGTCTTTGGAGTGAAATTAGGGAAACTATTAGGGTATATCATTTCCAGAAGAGGCATTGAAGTAGATCTAGAGAAGGTAAGAGCTATCATAGAAATGCCTCCTCTTGTCAGCATTGGTCAACTAAGAACACTACAAGGAAAATTACAGTCCATCAGACATTTCATTGTACAACTGGCAGATAAAATACACCTATTTCAACATTTACTCAAGAAAAGAGTACCATTTGTGTGGACACCTAAATGTCAGGAATCTTTCCAAAAAATCAAGGATTACTTGCTCACTCCACCTGTTTTAATGCCACCTATAGATGGAAAACTGTTGATACTATACATTTCAGCAACTCAGCCAACATTAGGAGCTCTTCTCGCACAACACGATGATCAAGGTTATGAGAGAGCAGTCTACTACATCAGTCGTACCTTGGTAGGATATGAATTAAACTATAACAACATAGAACATGCCTATTTTGTGGTAGTCTTTGCCACTCAAAAACTATGACACTATATGCTCAATCACCAAACAATGTTGGTCGCAAAGATTGATCCCCTCAAATATCTCCTAAGGCAGCATTAACAAGTCGATTGGCTAAATGGGTTATGATACTTAGCGAGTATGACATCCAATATGTGGAGAGGAAGGCTATAAAAGGACACGTGATTGCAGATCAATTGGAAGATGCACCCATGAAGGCAGACCATCCATTAGTGGCAGATTTTCTTGACGAATTTATCTTTAATGTTGATACTATAACAAAATAGAAATTATACTTTGATAGGTCACATACACAATGTGGTTCATGATCAGGTATTCTATTTGTTACACCTCAAGGTGACACCATTCCTAAATCATTCAAGATTGCTTTCCCTTGCACCAACAACATGGCAGAGTATGAAGCCTTAGTGACAGGATTAAAAATGGTAGCATAGTGGAAGATTAAGAGTCTACATGTTTTTGGCGATTCTCAGCTAATAGTCCGGAAAGTAAATGATGATTATGAGACTAAGGATGATAAAATTGTACCCTACAAGCACATGGCTAATAGTTTCAAGCAGTACTTTGATGATATTTCCTTTCAACAAATACCACGTATTCAGAACAAGGCTTTAGATACTATGGCAACCGTGGGTTCCTTATTAGATATTTTGAGTAATGTGCCTAAGTTTGAGTTTTTGGTTGAATAACTGTTGGTCCCCGCCTATGATGTCCATGATTCTATGATGGTGTGTACAATTGCTGGTCCTACTTCCCCTTGGTATAAAGACATATTCGACTACCTAATCGACCAAACCTTACCTCTAGACTTGTCAAATAACCAATGCCGAACCTTTATTCGTAAGTCAGCTAAATACACCATCATTGGAGATATCCTATATAGACGTACCTTAGATAATTCCCTAACGAGATGTCTTGATGCTAAAGAAGCACAAACAAATTTGTGAGTGGTGCATGAGGGTATATGCGGATCCCATTCGAGTGGTCCTACTTTAGCCCTTAAGATTATGAGAAGGACTCATATATCTTTGTGAAGAAATGTAGACAGTGTCAGATACATGGAGATTTGATAAGAGCACCAAAATAGGAGCTTCGTCTGATTACATCACCATGGCCTTTTGCCCAATGCGGACTTGACCTCATAGGTAAGATACACCCTCCATCATCCAATGACCATAAATTCATCATAACCACCACCGAATACTTCACCAGATGGATCAAAGCTATTCCCATGACTTACATCACTGGCACACAAATATCAATGTTTATCTTAAACTATATCATTTGTCGATATGGTGTACCCCAATCCATAATCACAGAAAATGGCTGCCCATTCAAAAACCAATAAGTACGCCATCTATGTGAAGAGTTCCATATCAAACATCATTTTTCCACCCCCTATTAACCACAAGGTAATGGCCAAGTTGAGGCATCTAATAAAACCATTGTTAGAATCCTAAAGAAGACTGTCAATGACATTGGTTGTGACTGGAACCTACAGCTAAATCCTGCCTTATGGGCTTACCACACAAGCATCCATACTCCCACTAGCGCCACTTCATATTCCCTAGTATTTGGATCTGAAGCTATCTTACCTAATGAGGTTGAAATTCCTTTCCTAAGGGTATCCTTGAAAGGTCACATTGGCAATGAGGAATACCATGTATCCAGATTACAAGAGCTAGAATTATTGGATGAATGAAGATAGAAAGCACTAGACCATTTGCAAGCATATCATAATCGTCTTCGTCGAAGCTATAATAGGAAAGTTCTAAATAGACACTTTGACATTGGTGACCTGGTTTTAATGGAGAATCCCAAGAATCAACTTGAACGGGAAAAGCCAGGAAAGTTTGAACCTAACTGGTTAGGACCTTATATTGTCACAAAAGCTTTTGGATCAAGAGCATACCAACTCTCTACTCCTAAAGGAGAGCCTTTTTTTTTGCCAATCAACAACCTCCATCTGAAAAGGTTCTATGTGTAACTTCTGAGAGTTTCTTGTCTTAACCAAAAAAATACAAAAAAAAAATGAAATGAAAAAACAAAAAAATGGTTACCTAGATGAAAACTTGACAAACAAGCGTCTTTGTAACACCAAAAATAACAAAAAAAAAAGTAAAGAGAAATAATCCATCCAATAGTGAAAATTGATTCAGTGGCGCTATGGATAAGTACCATGGTGAAAACTTGGCAAACAGGTGCCATGTGTAGTCAAACTCTCTCTTCTGTCTACCATCATTCCAATTAGAATTTTCACCATCCCTCATAATAAATTGTTGTCTTATCAATTTCTTGGAACGATTGGCATCTAAACGTTCATTTTATCACACTCCCCACCCCATCTCACATGTCTTATTCCCAACTGGGGGAAAATCGTTGTTATGTTACATGAAGCCCTCGTACAGAGCATTATACCATCGAAAAATGTCCTGAAAAATCCAAAAACATTAGAAAAATTCAAAAAACACACAAAAATCAAAAACATGTAAGAAAATCCCAAAAATAGAGTCAAGTCAATCATGTTAAGTTAGTCATAGACATAGTTGAACTGCGTTGCCTCTGCGACTAGGACGTAGGCAAGGGCATCAATCGATGTGCCCCCGAGGCATTAGATCTGTTTGTCTAGGTTTTTCATGTATCACACATATTAAAATCATGACTCTTTTTACATTCAAATTCATCGGTTATGTCTAACTTTGAGGTCTCTGAGTGTACAATGTAGGCAAGGATAATCAATTGATGAGCTCCCGAGACCACACTAGGTCAGTCCAATAGGGTTTATCTTAATTCACTATCACACACATTGCATATCATTCACTTAGATGCATGTCTTTAGCCATGTTAGGTCTGTCCTTTAGGGTATCATCTCATGTCATACACTTTCAATACACACACACACACACACTTTTAGTCAGTCGACAAATTAAAACAAGTCATGCATTAACAAGGCAACATCTCAAACAGTCATCAAGTCAATATCAAACACATTGTCAAAACGATCGACTTATGTCTTTCTTGTCAACAAACGTCATCAAATTGTCATAGCCTCTTGTAGCTTGTCGCATCAACATCATCAGGCTCCAACATCTTATACGACACATGTCTTTCTCAAACCAGGCTTTGTCATGCCTTATATAGATAGTCACCCAGTCGAAACCAGACTCAACGTCTTATTGCGGTATGTGTCATCCCTCACATTACGCTATGTCAAACATCAAACAATCAAACAATCCCACAAGATCAAGTTCTGGTGAATAATTTTATTTGGCTTTATGAATTTATATCTTATTTTGTCTTATCTTTTTATCGATTTGTGAGTTTAGTCCGGTTACTAGCTTTCCCAAGGATGTCCCTTGAAGGATTTAGAGAAGAAAGGATGTCTTAGGACTCTTTTTCTTTGGCTGTTGTCTGTCAACTATCTTTTTAGCATTGGTTTTTGAGTCATGTTACTAGTTTTCTCAAGGATTTCCTATCAAGGATTTAGAGGAGCAATGACGTCTCATGACCCATCTTTTAATGGTTTGTTGTTTGTGGTTTGTCTCGACAAAAATGACTGGGGCAATCTTGTCTGTAGTATGAGTTAAGACACTCCTTGTCTATGACTGTCTATTTTTCATAGATGGATGGCTTTGTACACTATGGTCTATATCATATCATGGTGTGTACTATCCATTTGTGTCATGCCCCGCCCAATGATGATAAAAAGCAAGCATAGCATACTTGGCACAATATCGAAGATCATATGTTTTTCAATCAATCAACCTTCATTACTTCTTACTAACCTTGTAAAATTCATTCATGCTAAAATTTCTTCTTTGACATAATGATAAAGTCCTATGACACAACAAAAACATTAGATAATTTGCATTTGCATAAATTATATAAATATTTCATATAGTTATATTGCATTTCAAACATATAGGAACATATTTATGAAATAATTGCATAAAAGACATTTCATCATCATAAGGTACATAATGAAAACATTACACATGTACATTTCACCATCACATATACATAACATCATATCCATGCATTACATCCATCATCATAAATAAATAACGACATCCATAACATCATAAACTGCATAAAATCATCACATGTAGAAAAATTCATTCATAACAGATATACATACATAATCTAGGAAACATAATCATATAGAAGAAAATGCATCACCATAAAATAGAACTGCATATCATATAGAAGCCACCAAAATCATATATATATATCACTCAAAATAATGTGTCACAGTACAATGTCATAATGTATCCATAAATAAAATGAGCTCACAGGCTCTCTGATCAAAATATAGTGTCCACATATATAAAAACTATCATCATTTCCCATTGCCACTACTATCTCATGGTGAAGGTGGTGGAAACTACCTCAGAGGTGCTATCTGTGAGGTGGAAGGCCTGTCATACGGACCTATCCTTAGTGGTCTTGCCACACCCTCTATACTTTGTGTCCTGGTGTGACTCCTGCTCTGTGATCTATGGTTGCGAACCTCTCAGAAGCTAGGAGCTCATATCTCTGCTAGTACCACAAACTCATATAAGTCCCTATAATATGACACTCTCTCCACAGCTTTGACTAACTCCCATACCATCCCATCAGATGAAGACCCACTGACTAGGCGTCTGACCTATGTAAACTGTTGCTCGGTCTCTTATCTCCGAGCTATGGCCTGATCCCTCTCCATGAGTGCACTATCTCTCTCTACATGGACATTGTCTCTCTTTGCATGGGAACTATCTCTCTCTATCCGCATAAAATCAAGTTATGTTGTCATCAGTCTCAGTCTCTCCTCCATGGCCTCCCTATCACCATCCCTAGGGGCATCATCCTCCCATCTCCCCTCCACAATCCGATCCCTGAGCTCTCTCTCTTCCTCCTCCATCGGTGCCTCCTCCTTAACATCATCCTCCCCATATCCTACCAGAATACCTAGAGGGTCTATATCCATATCCATATCCACATCGGCTAACTCCTCTATAACCGCCTCCTCTGCAACAGGCTTATCTCTGCCCTGTACATCAGCTCCACCTTCAATTTCCAACATTGGTACATCCTCTACCACTACCTCTCGGATAGGTGAAAGTCCACCTACCCAACCCCCTCTCCACCCTCTCCATACTTGCCTACCGATTTTTCCATCATGACCCCTCCCTCCAACTCTTCCACCTCTACCTCTCCATCACCCTCTTAGTCCTATGCCTAATCTCTCAACTAGTGCCAGTTGATCCGGATCTGTGTATGGAATCGGATGATGCTCTGTCCACCATGCATCATATGCAACTGTCATCCCTGGATCTACTACTCCATCTTTCCATCCCCACTGTACTGACTATAATGCTTGTATCTCTACCTCTACAGTAGCAACATGAATCATGGGCCCCTAATATGGAGCCTCTCTATACAAACGATCAAAATCTACTCTACTCTGAGGCTCATCCTGCACCTCGCCGAACTATCTCAAAACCCTATCTAGAAAGTGTCTTTCTATAATGTGCACACTCGAAAAAGTCCTCCCAACTAGGTACTGTGTCAGTCTGCAAAACGACAAATGTCTATCCTCATCAAACCACTCCTCATAGTCTAGGTATGGTCTCCAAGTGAACTGATCTAAGATATCAAGTGCATGTCTCCAATATCCAGTATTTCCAACATGACTTTGAGTGATGTTTCTCATGTACCAGAAAACATATAGAGCTCTCTCTCATCACTCTACAATAACCAAAGGATGAAAAATGGCTATCCTCTCCCATGCCCAAACCATCAACAGAGTGGTCCCACAACTCATTGACTATGCATCTCTATATGTAATATCATGTAAATGGAAATATAAAATCCCTAATAGAAACAGACCCCAAGCATACATGGTCTCTCTCTCCAACATACCCACCAACATCTCTCCCCATCCAACCAGAAAACCATGACCTCGTGATCTGGTAATACTATCCCACCTATCAGTGTACACAATATGCAATCAATCCTCTCATATCTATCCGCCAACACCGTCCATCTGATCTCATAATGTTCAATGTCAAGCCTACTGATATCATCAACCTGATAAAATATAGCTAGCTTGGTCATCCATGTTGGGTACCGTACATCACCCACTCTCCTCTAATCAGTAATCTAAGTATCCTATACACATCCTCCAATGTGATAGTCACCTCCCGAGTTGGAAAATTAAATGAAGATGTCTCAGAGTGCCATCGCTCGCACAATGCACTAAGCATCCATCTGTTTTCCCAAATAGTGGGCATCAAAAGACAACAACGTAGAACAAGTCTCCATAAGAGCCATATCTCTGCACTACTCAGATGATCTCTTAGATCAAATGTGTCAAGACGTGTCTCCCACATATATATAGGATCTAATACAACCTGCATTTCAACCACAATGTCAAGATTTTCAAAAGTTTTCCTTAGATTTTTTTTTTCAGAAAATTTTACCAGTCAAATGTGGCTCACTTTAACAGATGAGATGCATTCTTACAAATGCATTGCATGACAACTCATTTGTGTCACATATTACATATGTGTTGCACATTACACAACCATTTCTACCTATTGCGAATGTGGTGCAAGAAACCAAATGTGGTGCATTTTCTACGCCTGTCTACCTAATGTAATTGTGTTTCACTAATGCACATGCGGTTCACTACCCTACATGTGTTTATCCCTAATGCAGATGCATTCCATCACTACATATGTGCTGCATTTGCAAAAAAATGTGTTGATTCCTAAAAATGCCTAACCTAGCCTAGGCGTTTTTTCGCACATGCGTCGTTTTGCAGGAAAATGAGTTGATACGAACACCAGTTTCGACATAATTTTCTATTATCCATGGTCATGATTAAATAATGTTTATTATTTAATTACCTTTCTAATATATATTTCCTCTATTAATTAAATACCCCTTTTTAATTAATTCACTAATTCATTTATTCAACTTGATTAATTAAATAAATCACGTTTATTTAATCATGTCCCTAACTAATTAATTCTTCCTTCTTAATTAAATAATTTATTATTTAATTACCCCTTTGTCATACTTCAAATGTAATTAAATATTTATTATTTAATTATTCATTTAACCCCCTTTATCTATAATTAAATATTTATTATTTAATTTATTCAATCCCACCTTTACAACAACCAAATTAAATAAATGATATTTATTTAATTTAATTAAATAGCTCATTTTCGAATGTTGAATTAGATTAACATTTAATTCATATTTATTTATTTATGTCACATTCTTCTGTCAATCGGTTGACTAATCATTCACTCACCTTCTGACTCAAGATCTATTTTTAGTTCTCCAATTATCCCCGGATTCAATATCTGATTATCTCTGCGAGAGAACTCTTTGCACAATTAGTCAATTAACTAGTTCCAACTCATATGCATGATGTGTTTATTAATTAAATATATTTATTTAACTCATGTTTGCATTCAAATGAATTATTCTTCAACTTCTAACTTTGTCTTTGACATTCAAAGTCTATTTCTTCTATTTTCGAAGACTCTTAACTGAATATTAAGATCTTGAACTCGTGTTCTAACTCACGTTCTAACTTAATCTTTATTCTGCAGTATTTTTTGACTCATGTTCTAACTCACATTCTATCTAACAAAAAACTCACATTGCATGGCATTCATCAATCTCATCTGTCGATCTCTCTTTCAATCTGAGTCGATCGTTTGAAAACCCAAAATCTATAAAATGGCTTGTCATTATCATTATTCCCTTTCCCAAAATCATACACTTTTGAGAAGAAACTTATCTTCGATATTTTTCTTAAACACTTGACGAAGTTATGCTTGCTTCAATACTGTAAAATTTGAGCGCAAGAATACTGAAACAACAAAATGGAGAAGAGAAATCAAGATAATTTGAAGGAGTGAATGCATATTCAGTGAGATCTTTTCATTTAATTTGTTCAGTTATTCATGTTTACTTATTTGTTCTTTGTTGTTTTTTATTTAGATTGTTTGTTAGTTTAGAATTAATCATTGTAATCTATGCAGCTATTAGCATTTAATCTCTCAAGCAAAAATCTAGGTCATACATTTTGATTGTGTTCCTAACGTTGAAATGAATGCAAAGGAGGAAGATGGAAATGATGAATATCTTGATTGTGTTACTAACATTGAATTTGTAGCACTGTTTATAGGACAAGGAAGTGGTACAGTCGTATGTCTTGTAGAAGGAATGAAGGAAAAAAACAAAGTTGAAGATGCAATGGGTGATAAAAAGGTAAATTCAAATTTCAATGAATTTGAGAATAATTATTTTCATGTTGAGATGGATGAGTTAGTGAATGCAGAAGCTTGATGGTTCATTTAGATTTTTTTAGATATTATTGGTATGAAGAGAATGATTTATACTATGTTGTAGAGTTAAGTGCAAGTGAAAATTGGTGGAGTTGGATAGAATATAGAGGGTTGAATCCCACAAGATTAGAGGAGGATTTGAATTACAGTAGGAGGAGGTGGTCAGTTTATGGTGGAATTGATTCTACATTTAGGAGGTTCAATGAAGAGAAGAGTTATCAAAGAAGGAAGCTTGTTTTGATTAAGTGTTGGAAGAGGAGAAAGAAGAATCAATTGCAGGTACCAAATTCTGTGATGGAGTTTTTTGAGGATTTCTTTCAATATAAAAGGGTGGTACTACCACTCAATTCCATTTTTTGAATCTATATTTACAAAAAATTTCCTATCATGGGTGTCTGATGTAGGAGCATCTAGGGATACTAGCAATCTTGCATCACCAGAAATATCGCTATTTCAATTTATTTGTTTTTGATAAGGGCTTAGGGGTTATTAAAATAAATATTTTAATTTGAAACTTTGTAATTTCCCTTGGGATGAAATTTTAATTGTAATTTTTGTGGGAATTATGCATTTATGAATATTTTATAAGTCAAAATTGGGAAAATACCCCTCTCGGGCGTCCCGTTCTTGGTGGGGACCACTTGGGGTGCATGTTCTTGCATCTTCAATTTCATGCCTTGCATGTTTGTGCCACAAGATTTGAATGTTGTTACATGACCATATTTGGAGCCATTGGAGATGCCGAGAATTATTGAAGGTGTCATAGTTGGAAAAGATCATTGGTCACAAGTTAGGTGCCTACGTGAAGATAATGAAAGAAAGGAATTATTTTATATTTTACATTTTTATCTCTCCTCAAGTTGGTTGTGGGATTTCAAGGTGGTAATTGAAGTTTTTCATGGAAACCAATAATGGTTTTCTCCTCACTCATTCTCTATATATTGATGCATATTCATTTGGAGAGGGATTTTGGAGAGTTGGTGGTTGCATACCCATATGTTACTAGAATGAAGCTAGAATCTTGAGTTGAAAATTTTTGTATGTGTAAATCCCATATTGTATGGGAGCATATGAGCTCCATATTTATTTAATTTATTTTCAAATTTTGAATATAATACATATTGTAGATTTCTCTTCCATATCTTGAGTTTTATGTTGGTTTCATATTTGAAAGGGTTTGTATCCCTCTTCATAATTTTTTGTTGGTCATTTCCTTTATAGAAGCATGAAATAATTCTAAAATTTTATCTGATATCAAATCCCAACCAAGCTTTCACAACCTAGTGATTTTCCCTAGGGTATCCTTCCTCCCTTTTCCATTTTCTAGATTTGATATATTTTAAATTAATTGATTTATCAAAATATTCACTAGTGCATTATTTTATAGATTTTTATTCCATATAAGGTCACAAGGTCTCTAGTTCCTCTTAGATGTATCCTTTGGTTGAATTGTTTAATCACCATGAACTCATCATATCACTCTATCATCAAAATTCTGTTCATATTTTATTTTCTCAATGATGAGGAGATTTTCAATCAAAATTCCACTTTGAGTCACTTAAAAGTCAAAATAAAAATAAGATAGTTGTGTAGACACGAAAAATATACAGTTGATCCTACACACTTGATCCTGATCTTACTAACATAGTTTCTTCCTAAATCATCCCCTTTACTAATTAATTTAATTGAAGAATCTTTATTTGATTGAATTCATAATATTTCCTCAATTAAATAAATCAAATTTATATGATTAAGTCATTCTCCTCTATTCATTAAAATAATTATTTTGTTTAATTAATCATATAGTCTCTCTTTTAATTAAATAATTCACTTTATTTAATTAAATCTCTAAGGTCATCCCTTTAAATTAAATAAATCTAAAATCATATTCCTCTCAACTTTGATTTATTTAAATCCTAAAATCTAAGTCAAAATTGCCAAATCACCTAATTTCTACTTAATTTGATCAAATCATGATTAAATCTAATCCTAATCACTTCAATCCTCTATATTTTGCAACTTGCACCAATAGATCAATTTAATTGATTTATTAATTCATCTATTTTCCCTCAACTTGGCATCAAAAAGGAATATTCTTCAAATTTGAAAATCCCTCTAAAAGGGAATGAGTACATCCAACAAGGCATTAAAGGCCTCTTACATTTTCTTTTCCTTGAGCCAAGTGGCATTTACTCTATTTTCCTCTCCCTCCAACTTGTCATTTCACTATTTTAAAATTCCACCTAATTGCATTTATTTGCACATTCATCAAAATGTTCTCATTCCTCCTCCAATGACATGTGGACAAGTGGCCTCCTCTCATTGGTTGGTATTTTATCCCACATTCATCCATTTTTCTTATTCTTCCATCCTTCAAATCTATGAATATAGGTTTTATCCTATTGAATTGATCATCCACAATCCATGCAAGCTTACTATACTCAATTTCACTCACAACTTCATCCATTCCATTTTGAATTTCATAGTTTTGTATCAAGTTTATCAAGGTTATCATCACATTGCATCAAGGAATCAAGAATCTTCATCAAATAACACTAAGGAGTAGGGAAAGGGCCATTTACTACACATAAATGACACCAATTTCCCCATGGGATTGAAAGTTTTCTCATTATAATAGGATTCAATTGCTTTCATTGTGTTGTTCTTCATTTATTTTCCTATTTTCATGTGCAGGTATAGAAAAACCATTCACATTTTGGCACTAGAAGGAGGGCTGATCTAGAGAAATTCATCATGTTTTTCTAAAATTTTGTGCTTCTTTTGTTGGAATTTTTTTGTTGTCTACAAGAAACTCTGCCGCTATGAGTCAAGCGACGCTATATGGTGGCGCTCCAAATTCCAAACTCCACCGCTGGAGTCGTTTTTCCAACAAAATTTAAATTTCAAACTAAGCCGTGTATTTTATAAATTCCAAGCAACGTCGCTTGCCAAACAATGTTGCAATTGCAATCACTATTTTGTTGCACAATGTTGCTCTTAGTCTTCAATGGTGCTATTTTGCGCTACTAACCTTTCCAAAGTCCGTCACACCCATGGATTGCGCTGTTGCAGTTGGGTAAAAGGTAGAATTCTGGTTATTTTTGACATGTGCTTTCTTTCACTTTGATTATTTTGATTTCTAACTAGTTTTCAATCTTTGTTTTTTCTGTATTAACCAGTTTTTGCAGATTGGATTGATTGAAGTGAGGAAATAAAATGAAGTCCAAAGGCTCTCCATGTTATCATTAACACATTATATCAAGTGTTTTTAAACACTTTGGGGAGAAATTATAATCCCTCTTAAGGATTTTCTATATTATTGCTTTAGAATTACTAAAGTTCATTTGGCCTTAAAAAGAACAATACAAAAGGTTAAAAATAATCATAGGCAAACTCACTAAAATGTTTTTTGGGGCTTAATAAATGAACAAAAAAATCTCACATTTCCAAATTGATGCTTAAAAATGATTCATATTATTGCTTTATGGTTAGAATGAACATGTTTTCTATTTGTTTTGTAATCCCTTTCATAATTTAATATCATCAAAAAGACATATGCACTTCTCTCGCGCTTTATAGCGATCTTGAGAATCAAAATTCCTTTTTGTGATATTAAGTTGTGTAAGTGATTTCCTCCACATTTCAATTTGGGTGCCTAAAATTGAAAAAATCTTGCGAGTTGTTGGAACTGTGAAATTTTGACAACCTCATTAACCCTTCATGCTTATTAGTCTCCCAAAAGGTTTATAATATAGACATAAAATTCCTCGCATAACATTTATTTACCAAAGTCCGGATTAAATTTTTCCATATAGCTCCCATAAATTCCATCTGGCTTTGAATCTTTAACATTTGAAAATATTGGCATAAGTTGATGCAGGTTTCACTGATGATAATATACATTTCCTCAATATATCGACAAGACATTAGATGTGTCATACCGACAAAGTTGTACACCAAGAGAATTTGGGTTTACATTCCTTATCGACAAGACAAAAGGTATTAGTGTGATGATGTAAGGTCATATCCCGCTAGGTTACCTTTTACCGATTGGAATAAAACAAAGTCTATCAGAGAGACTATGGTCAAAGGAGTAAGTTTTCAAAGCACTGCTCGAAGAGTTACTAGTCTTGTCAATAAAGTAGAGCGAAGACTCACTCGATAAGACAAATGATGCCGGGGAGAGTTTGGGGAGTCTTACCGACCCCTCGAGTTACACCGATAGAACTGAGCATGCAAAGATAAAGGATATCGAGAAGAAAATGCACATGATCTCACCGAAGAAAAAGTGTATCGGTGAGATATGTTATAGCGGGGAGATCTAAGAGACATCACGATGAGTATCATTCTATCGGCAGAACAATTACTTGGTCTCGGTGACATAAGTTGACAAAGTGAACATCTCGGAGAGACGAAGAGCTTTTGGAGTAAGGTGAAGAATCGTTGGCCCGATTCATTAAGTCTAGGTGATAGTTTGCTTTAGTGAAAGTCATGGCAATATAAAAAGAAAAAGGAAAGAAACTATCGGGGAGACTTGTGATGTCGGGGAAGCTGCAAGACATCTTAGCGGATGGGTGAACGTTGAACAGGAAGATTGGCCAGAGATTTGAAATGTCTTGCCGATATGATCCATGATGTGACAGTGATAATTTCAAAAAACTTGCAGCATTCATGTCTCAGTAAAGACATTAATGGCGCCATGAAGCATAAAAGATTTTGCATATCAAGGTTGCTCAATTGAAATCATTGTTTCACGAAATTGGCAGCGAAGGAGAGCAGGGGAACCAGCAGAACAATTAGGGCATTCATCTAACTTGGATTTGTAGGCAAATTACAGTAAGTTTCTCATCCTCTCAAAATTCATAAATTTTGAATATGGAAGGCACTAGTTCAGAGAAAATAAAGGGAAGAAAACTCAGGGAGGGTAGTCAATCAAAGGAAAAAAGGCAGAAAACTGAACTACAACTAGAGGGCACTGAGAGGAAATTAAATCAAGACCTCATAGACTAGTTACCTAGTTCAGGGCCTAAATCTAGGCATTCTATGCAAGTCAAAGTGGAAATTGAAAAATTGGACGACAAATGCAAATTCATAGGGGATGTTTGGACCCCAATTATAGGGTATGAGTTGTTCAATTTTCATTACCATAAGAGAAATAATTTTGAGCCAGTATGCAATCTGTGGAGGCTCAATTTGGGAAAACAGGTGTGCCCTAATGTCTTTGTTGATGTCGAACTGGTAAAATTACTAGCTAGTCATTATAATCCAAAGAATATGGCTATATGTGATTTCTCAGGGAATCCATTGATAAATATATCTGAGAATGCAATAGCTGAGGTTTTCAGATTGGAAGGAATATGCAGTGAGAAGATAATAAGAGAGGAGCTTGATAGTGAATTCAGAATAATGGACACCATTTATAAGGGCTGGAGATTACCCCTGCATAGAATTAGGTGTCATGGAAAACCTACTCTGATGGAAGACAGTGAGAAACCGCCATTTCATGTGGATCTCTTCGAACCCTACCTGAAGTACACTTATTTTTCAGCGGGACAAGTATTGGGGATGGAATTCCCAGAGTATATGATAGTTGTGCCCATGGTGATTGCTACAGATATTCAGTATCATAATTCCAAATCTTTTGATTATGCTTCACATGTGTTTACGAAACTGGATGCAGGGTTGATAGCAATAAATAATGCTGCCTCTGTCCTACACCTCAAGAATTATTCACTATTGATACACTTGGTGCTATATATTGGATAGGAGTTAGGATTGTGGCTCCAGGAGTTGAGGATTTCACAATCTGATAAGGAAGGTAGGCCATTGCCTATTTATTTATGGACTGTTGTTTGGGATAGCAGGTTTGCTAATTCCAATTTCTTGCATTTTGAAGAATTCTTTGTGAAACCTTTATATAAAATTTTTAATCATCCTTGTGATTATTCCTTATCTAAAGAAGGAAAGAGGTTTCTTAGGCCTAAGGATTATAATGGACCAATAAACCACAACTGGGGGGATTGGTATTGCTTAGAAAATTCCACTATGATTAGGGTTTATGGTTTTGAGGATAGACCATTCATTTTGCCTAGAACAGTCCTAGATAGAATTGCATACTTAGAGACTGTTAGGCAAATGGATTTCTCCAATGTCATGAACTTAAGTTCATATGGGAAATAGGCTTTTATGCCAAGTACACTGTGGTTTGGTGATTTTACTGTGTTGGCAAAGGAGGGGTACAATATGATTCTGGATAAGTTATTGCATTACAACATGAGAAGAGCACCATCAAGAAAGAAATTTGATCTAGAGGGATATATCCATTTTGCCAGACAAAGAATAAATTTTGTAGGGTACCAGCATGTGCCCTATCAATATGATGACATAATCAAAAACTTGGAGGCAGAGGAAGAAGAAACGGTAATTGAGAAGCATGATCAGGAGTTTGTAGATGCTGAGTTTTTATCTTCCATTAAAGGAATATTAGAAGTTAACTAGCCACAAGGCTCATCTGGGAAGGTATCAAGAATAAGGACTCAAG
The DNA here is from genome assembly GCA_007115665.2 of Sequoiadendron giganteum. Taxonomy (NCBI): domain Eukaryota; kingdom Viridiplantae; phylum Streptophyta; class Pinopsida; order Cupressales; family Cupressaceae; genus Sequoiadendron; species Sequoiadendron giganteum. The sequence goes on along the minus strand of CM021108.1, from coordinate 604,043,304 downwards.
ATTATGCCTATGCTTCTAGAGAAACAAATGTTGAGGAAACTATGGATATGGATACGAGACATGAAGATTATAGGTCTTTTATATCAGATCATGAATTTGTGAAGACCTCTGAGTTTAAAAAAAAATTGTACAAACAAAAGAGGAAAGAAATAAGAAGATTGGTTGACAATGTCACATGAGGAAATGAGGACCAATTGTTAAAGAGCTTAAGGGATGAGGCAGATAATGAGATGACAAACATGACCCCTAAAAAGGGAAGAGAGATGTTAGAAAAGGCATGTGTTATGATTTTCCCAGGTTTGGATCTCAATTCTACATTAGTTTTTTACTGCTTCCTGAAGGACAACAATGCTACCCACAAACTCAGCATAGATAAGGTGACAGAAGAGTATACAGGATCAAGATACAACCCTGATGATGAAACATTGATGATTTGGGCTTTGTATCCCCATCACAAGAAGTCAACTATCATTGATATTGAGAAGGCATTCAGACATGTCATGACTCTGAAGGTTGGAGAGGCTGATCCTGTTGCAACTGCAAAAATTGGGATCAATATAGCAAAGTTGAATAAGGCCCAGATCCAAGCATTGATCAAAGAGAGAGAAATGTATAAAACCAATAATGAGAGAATGCTGAGTGAACAATTAAAGGACTTGGTAGGTGCTATAACAGGGCCAACAAAGATGCTCACCCAAGGTTAAAGTTCACATGATAGGGACCATTGGGAGGGGTCAAGTGCATACTCACAAGGGAAAGTGGACACACTCACTGTAATAATCAAGAAGAGGCAGGTTGTTTTGAACACTTGGATAAATAAACTTTGGGGAAAACATTCATAGTACGTGGATGCTATAAAAGAACATAGAAGAGTGGATGATAGAATCCAAGAAATAATTGAGGAGATGAAAAGGGGTACTCCTGATGCTGCAAGAATTGAAAATGCCAATCGTATCATGGATAAGCACAGGGATTTCTTTGAGGAATTACAAGGGGATGTGCAACGATTGATTGAAGCTGCTAATGATAGATTGACTAAGTTTTCCGATGATGAAGCAAAACTGAAAGAAGCGACTACATGGAATGGCGAATGTGAATCGATACTCCAAGATATATTGAAGACAGACACTGCAAAGGACATAACATTGGATGAAGCATGTGATCAAAACTAGCGAATGATGATGATGGAGATCATGATCTATGATGTGTTAGGAGATGCAAACACACATAAGTGCAAGGATTATACAAAGCACATGTCTACAGTTCATTTGTGGCTTAACATAAATTAGTTAATGAACTTATTAACATTTTATGCTTAATAATTTTCTAAAAGGAACATCCTTTTACAAACTAAATGTATAAATATACATTGTTGGGATACAGGAGAAAAAAAATATTTAGAATAGGATAGACTACTATAAGCACTATATTTTCAGAATGATATTCAAGGAGACTATGCTGCATGTATGAATTTTGAAGGAGATAATGAAACACTATTGATTTAGTGGCTTCATTCTGGTATCAATTTTTTTTGGATTCCTACGATTATTTGACTGTATCGAATCTGATGTTCTTGATTATTTAAATTGAAGTATCAAGTATATATTCAATTTATCAGTGCACATTTGTTGTTTCTGTGTTGTTTGATTTATTGGATTCTTTAAAGAAGAATTAAATTCCTTTCAATCGATTATAGTAATCTTGGAATGTTATTTGGATCAATAAGAAGAATCAGATAATTAGATTTGATATTCTTCCTCAAGTAGGGTTTATCAATTACATCCTTGCATGTTTATACCAGTTATAAACTCATAATTGTATGCCAAATGATTAGAGAATTTTCTAGATAGAAACCACTCATCATAGGCTTCCATTTGACTCCGTTTTACCCAATAAGGCATTGGTCACCCTTATTTTCATTACACTAGTTTTATTCATCTCATTTGACATCTCTTAATTGAACATATTAATTCATACCTTGATATTGTATATACAATTCATACAAAATTAGGATCATATCTTTCTACTATTAAATTTCCATTTGTGGATAGTTAGATCAAGTAGGAAACATAATTCAAAAATCTATGTCACTCATATAGGTGTACCCGCCTAGGTTTAGCAGAGCCTTAATAGTATAAGGATCAACCATATTGGTTGGCCTTGTTAGTTGGCCATCAATGTAGTGAGAGTGTGGCAACCTCTTGTGGTTTATTCAAACCAGCATTTTTGAGACCCAACAAATGGGTGACTCCGCTGGGGAAAAACTAGAGAGAAGTCTGGTAGTAGAAAAACTTTCCATATAAAGTCAAACAAAAGAAAACCATAATTAAAATTTGAAAATTGACTCTGCTAGGTTAAATAATCACAAAATCTTTTCTCACTTTTAGAAAAAGTGGGTGGCGACTCTGAATGAACAAAAACATTGAGACTGATACAATAAGATACAAATCATGAAGGAATCAACCTAGAGTTTAGACCATCACAGTTTCCCACAACATGCAAGGAAAGAGATCTTTGTACAAGGAAGGAGATGGTCCTAATGACAAAGGTAAATGAACTTATAAAAATGATCAAGGCAAGAAAGTATTCAATGACCTAGATCCAACCACAAAAAATAGAATATCTACACCACCAATGGAAACACACAACTCATACGAGGCAATGCCAAGTGAAAATAGCCCATCTAAAGAACTTCACACTCCTGAAGAGAAGAGAAATCCTTTTCATTGAATGAGCCATAATAAAGACGAAGAATTCATGGTTGAATTTGAAGCTGAGAAGAGAGAATTTGAATGTGATCATAGAGCTGCACTTTTTGAGGAAGGACCTAAATATGAGGTAGCATCTGAAGAAAATCATGAACTCATGACACAAAATGAAGAAGATACACAGTGGGAGCAAATGAGGCAACATGCAAAAAAATTGAGGGTAGAATATGAGCAATAAATTCAAGCAATGGAAGAATTGAGAAAGATGAAATTGCACAAAGCTCAAATCAAAACATCAATGGCTGATTCACCCAAATATATGCCCCCTCATAAAAAAAACAATATGAATCCATCAAATTCCTCTCAAGCCCACCGAAATCAGCCTAGAAATCAATACAGAAACACGAATGCTCCGCCACAACACCAAAATATTCAGCCAGCTCCTCATTAGTAGTATGTACCCCCACAAGGTCCACAATATTTGGAAAATAATAACCCACTCTACCAACATCAACATTTCCGAAATCCCCCTCCACAATGCACAACCATGATTAGACAATTTGATCTTGCTGGATTTCAGATCTACCCTTACCCTCTGGACAACAATTGGAGGAACTTAGTCCCTAAATTCATAGGAAGTAATGCAATTGCAGCTGAGGAACATATAAGAAATTTTAAAGCAGTCATTCACGACTTGGACATGCAGTACGAGGATGTACAAATGAGACTATTTATGATGTCACTGATTGAGGATGCTAGAGACTGGTTTAACAATCTACCAATTGCATCCATTTATTCCATTCAGGTATTCCATGAATAGTTTCTTCAACAATATGGGAATTAGTGTGCATCAGATTTTGCCTTGCATGAATTAGTAACTATCCAAAAGCATCAAAATGAGTCATCCTTTGATTTTAACCAAAGGTTTGTCAAGTTGCATAATAAAATACCTCAGGGATCCAAGTTGGCTGATCTTGCTACGTTGAGTATTTATTTGAAAGCCTTTGATCCCAAAACAGGGCATGAATTAAGAAATAGAGGTCCTAGGAATCTGGCTGAGGCCCAAAAAATGGCATTGACTATTGAAAATAATAGGAAAGTTGCAGGGATGTTTTCTAAAAGGGAAAACCCTAGGGTTCCTCAATATGCTCCCCCAAACAAACAAGAGAACACATATAGGAATGAAATACCAAGGCTGCATGACATGCCTTATAATACCAATTGGAAGGATGGGAAGCCGGTAAATGATAGGCCAAGAAATAAAGAAACACCAAATCCATTAAAAAGGAAAGAGGCATATATGGTAGATAAGAGTCCCTGGTGCTCAATCTGTTATGCACCACATTCCCCAGAGCATTGTGTAACAACTCAGTCGATACCAGAAGAAGACACACTGGAAAATGATGGTGGTGAGGACCAGAATGTCTACCTAACTTCCCACACTCTTAACTCTTTGGAGCAGGAATATGCATTTTCAGAGGAGGAAGGATATGAGTATAATGTTGATCACCAAAATAACAATATTCACATGGCAGAGCAACATGTTTTTTCTGATCATCAAACAAGTGATAATGAGCAAAATCCCCCTATTGCATCAAGTCAGAATAATAAATACAATATAAGAAGACCAAGTGAAGAAGATATTAGAAGATTGACAATTGCAACAGTGGAGGAAGCTAGAAACAAATATCATTTGAGAAATAGAACGGTGAATAGAGATGGCGGTGTCCCAAGAGGGATATTTATAAAAAAATAAAAAAGCATCAGATGAGACATCAAAAGGGATTGATGATAAACAACCAGACAAAAGAGAACATAAGGGATCTCCTAAAGAGGAAAGTAAAAAAATTCCCATTGAAAAGAAAAACCAGATCAAACATTCAAAGGGGAAAAAGAAGAGAACAAAGGAGAATTCATTGAACCTAAAAAGGTAATCAGAACTGAAGGTACATCCTTTGATTTTATACAAGCTTTATCTCAATTGAAGATGTCTGCCCCATTAATTGAAATGATGAAAACCACAGAATATAGGGAAGGTGCCATACAATTAATTTCCAATGGGAATCAAAGCATGAACCCTGAAAATAAAGAAGTTTCTGAAATGAATAATAAAAATAAGGAGGTAAAAATTCCAGAGGCCTACCTAATGAACACACCACAAATTGACCCATTCTTCACCACTTTACTCATAAGTGGAAAACTAGTGAGAAATTGTATGATAGACTCAGGTGCCTCCATGAATATCATGCTAGTAGGGGTGATGAAGCAACTCGGTCTATGGATAGATATGGAAGGAGGTAAATGCTACGCCATGGATAGCAAGCATGTCCCGATTGTTGGAATAATGAAGAATGTGGAAGTAAGATTAGAAACTTACCCATAGGCTGCTTACACTGTTGACATAACCGTAATTGACGCACCTCCCCAGTTTGGAATGCTTCTATCGAGACAGTGGACTGCAACAGTAGTGGGAAATGTACAGTTTGACTTATCATATGCCACCATACCAGTGAATGGAGAAGAGGTCAAATTATATAGAGAACCTAAAATGAATGAAATTGTTGAATGTGCTCCCCAAGAGCCACTTAACTATTTCTGTGATGTTGATTTGGGGATTTTTAGAGTGGAACTATCTCAACCTGAATTGGTAAGAAAATATCCAATTGATCAAAACATTTCTGAAAATCAATAAGGAATATGGAAAATGTACTTCGATGGAGGCTATAGCCAAGAGGGAAATGGAGCTGGGATAGTTTTTATATCTCCTAATGGTTCAAATTTCAAAATACTCATTTTTGTTAGCATTTGAATGCACAAACAATGTAGCAGAATATGAAGCTTTGTTGACTGGATTGAATTTAGTTGTTAAACACAAGATCAAAATCTTAACAATTTTCGGAGACTCGGAGCTGGTTGTATCTCAGATCAGATCAAAATATGTAGCAAAAAATAAAAGACTAAAATAGTATAGAAATGCAATATGGGATACAATTGAACTATTTGATGCTTTCTCCATTGATTGGGTGGACAGATCAAAAAATATAATGGTGGACTTCTTGGAAAATATAACACTAAAACAAGATGATATCACATTAGCAAGAGTGTCCCAAGTTGAATTCAAAGCAAGACCTGTTGTACCTGACAATGTGTATAGCTGGCAAGTTTTTAATGATGACACTAATCTGTTGAAATTCCTCCACTATATAGACCGTATGAGGCACAAGAAATTGATTTCAACGCCTTTGTGGAAGAAATCAATGGAGAACAAACAATATTTAGAAAGAGGGTCTTACAACGTAAGACTAATAAACTTCCCAAGGGGTTGGTAGCATTGGAAAGAGTATACGATGGAAGTGATCGATCCATTATGAAATGACACCAATCGAAAGAGAAGATATTGAAGAAATAAACTTAGGGATTGAACTATCACCAAGGAAGGTATATATGGGGAAGAAGATAAGCCATACTGTCTAAAGAATGCTGATTTCATTGTTAAGAAAATATAAACATGTGTTTGCTTGGTCCTATGAGGACCTCAAGGCATATAGGGAGGATTTATTTCAGCATGAAATTCCATTGAAAGCAGATGCAAAGCCATTTAGACAGAAACAAAGGCCCATTAACCCCACTCTGGAACCAAAAATGCGGGAAGAGTTGACCAAGCTTAGAGATGGAGGCATCATCAAACCTATGAGGCACTCGACATGGGTGTCAAACCTTGTTCCTATTAGAAAGAAAATCGGAGATATAAGATTGTGCGTGGATTTCAGAAATCTAAATATGGCATCCCTCAAGGACAACTACCCTTTGCCCAACATGGAAGCTATACTGCATAAAGTGATTAGGCGTGAGTTGTTGTCAATGATGGATGGTTTCTCGGGTTATAATCAGGTTAAATTTAGGGAATCTAAGTAGTACAAAATGACTTTTACAACCCCATGGGGAACATATGTCTATGTGAGAATGCCTTTTGGTCTCACAAATGTAGGAGAAACCTTCCAAAGAGCTATGGACTTAGCATTTGCAGATTTGATTAATGCTATAATGGTGGTGTATCAAGATGACTTTACTGATTACTCAAAAAAGGCTGAAGATCATATAGAACATCTTGAAAAAATATTCATTAAAGCTTTAGAATATTGCATTAGTTTGAACCCTAAGAAATGTCATTTTGTTGTTATAGAGGGAAAAATCTTAGGACACATTGTATCAATAGAGGGAGTTAGGATAGATCCTGAGAGATTTGAGGCTATAGATAAGGTTCCTATCCCTAAAACTATAAAATCCATCCAATCATTCTTTGGGAAGATTAATTTTGTTAGGAGGTTTGTGTCCAGCTTTGCTAAAATTGTCAAACCCATATCTAAAATGCTAAAGAAAGGAAAAAAATTGAATGGATCCAAGAAGCATTAGAAGCCTTTGTATCCATTAAAAGAGCCATTAAGGAAATCTCCTAATTTCACAAAACCTTTTCAAATATTTTCATTTGCCTCCTTGCATACAATAGCAGCTGTCATGTTATAGAAAAATGATGATGGTCATGAGCAACTTGTGTCTTTCTTTAGTAAATCTTTATAGGGATCGAAGTTGAAGTATGAAATAATGGAAAAACAAGCCTTTGCACTGGTAAAGGCCACAAAATCCTTTAGACTGTATCTTGTTGGAGCCAAAGAGATTGCTTATGTCCCTCACGTAGCAGTCAAAGAAATTTTGACACAATCAGAAGTAACAGGGAAGAGGTGCAACTGGATTAACAAAATTAAGGAATTTGATATGGAAATACATATAACTAAATTAATAAGAGGCCAAGGATTGGCCAAGTTAATGGTAGAAACAAACATTGAGGCAAATCAAATTTGTGATGTAGAAGAAGAAGGAAATGCAATTGCAAGTATTGAACATACACCCTGGTACATAGACATCATGCATTACCTCAAAAAAACAAAGTGCCTGGAGGGATTCAATGATAACCAGTTAAGAAATTTGAAACTAAATGCCTCCAAATATGTATTCATAGAAGGTGATTTATTTTGGAAAAACAGAGATGGAATGTTGTTGTTATGTTTGGATGAGTCACAAGCTGATCATGTTCTAAAAGAAATGCACGAAGGGGTCTGTGAAAGTTTTCTTCGGTGAAAGTCATGGTGATATAAAAAGAAAAAGGAAAGAAACTATTGGGGAGACTTGTGATGTCGGGGAAGTTGCAAGACATCTTAGTGGATGGGTGAACGTTGAACAGGCAGATCGACCAAAGATTTAAAATGTCTTGCCGATATGATCCTTGATGTGACAGCAAGAATTTCAAAAAACTTGCAGCATTCATGTCTTAGTAAAGACATTAATGGCGCCATGAAGCATAAAAGATTTTGTATATCAGGGTTGCTCAATTGAAATCATTGTTTCATGGAATTGGCAGCGAAGGAGAGAAGGGGAACCAGCAAAACAATTAGGGCATTCATCTGACTTGGATTTGTAGGAAAATTACAGTAAGTTTCTCATCCTCTCAAAATTCATAAATTTTGAATATGGAAGGCACTAGTTCAGAAAAAATATAAGGGAAGAAAACCCGGGGAGGGTAGTCAATCATAGGCAAAAAGGCAGAAAAATGAACTGCAACCAGAGGGCACTGAGAGGAAATTAAATCAAGACCTCATAGACCAGTTACCTAGTTTAGGGCCTAAAGCTAGGCATTCCGCCCAGCTCAAAGTAGAAATTGACAAATTGGATGACAAATGCAAATTCATAGAGGATGTTTGGACCCCAATTAGAGGGTATGAGTTGTTAAATTTTCATTACCATAGGAGAAATCATTTTGAGCCAGTATACAATCCGTGGAGGCTCAATTTGGGAAAACTCATGTGCCCTAATGTCTTTGTTGATGGCGAACTGGTAAAATTACTGGCTGGTCATTATAACCCAAAGAATAAGGCTATATGTGATTTGTCAGGGAATCCATTGATACATATATCTGAGAATGCAATAGCTAAGGTTTGAAGATTGCAAGGAGTATGCAGTGAAAAGATAATAAGAGAGGAGCTTGATAGTGAATTCAGAAGAATGGACACCATTTATAAGGGCTGGAGATTACCCCTGCACATAATTAGGTGTCATGGAAAACCTACTCCAATGGAAGACAGTGAGGGACCACCATTTCATGTGGATCTCTTCAAGCCCTACCTAAAGTACACTTATTTTTTCAGTGGGACAAGTATTGGGGATGGAATTCCCAGAGCATATGATAGTTGTGCCCATGGTGATTGTTGCAGATATTCAGTATCATAATTCTAGATCTTTTGATTATGCTTCACATGTGTTTAACGAATTGGATGCAGGGTTGATAGCAATAAAGAATGGTGCCTTTGTCCTACACCTAAGGAATTATTCATTGTTGATGCAATTGGTGCTATATTTTGGATAGGAGTTAAGGTTGTGGCCCCGACAGTTGAGGATTTCACAATCTGATAAGGAAGGTAGGCCATTGCCTGTTCAGTTATGGACTTTTGTTTGGGATAGCAGGTTTGCTAATTCTAATTTCTTACATTTTGAAGAATTATTTGTGAAACCTTTATATAGATTTTTTAATCATCCTTGTGATTATTCCTTATCTAAAAAAGGAAAGAGGTTTCTTAGGCCTAAGGATTATAATTGACCAATCAAACACAACTGGGGGGATTGGTATTGCTTAGAAAATGCCACTATGATTAGGGTTTACGGTTTTGAGGATACACCATTCATTTTGCCTAGAACAGTCCCAGATGTAATTGCATACTTAGAGATTGTTAGGCAAATGGATTTCTCCAGTGTCATGAACTTAAGTTAATATGGGAAACAGGCTTTTATGCCTAGTACACTATGTTTTGGTGATTTTACTGTGTTGGCAAAGGAGGGCTACAATCCGATTCTGGATAAGTTATTGCATTACAAAATGAGAAGAGCACCATCAAGAAAGAACTTTGATCTAGAGGGAAATATCCATTCTACTAGACTAAGAATAAATTTTGGAGGGTACTAGCATGTCCCCTATCAATCTGATGACATAATTAGAAACTTGGAGGCAGAGGAAGCATAAATGGTAATTTAGAAGCATGATCAGGAGTTGGTATATGCTAAGTTGTTATCTTCCATTAGAGGAATATTAGAAGTTAATAGGCCACAAGGCTCATTTGGGAAGGTATCAAGAATAAGGACCCGGGATTATGCCTATGTTGCCAGAGAAAAAATGTTGAGGAAACTATGGATATGGATATGAGACATGACGATTATAGGTCTTTTATAGCAGATGATGAATTTGTGAAGACCTCTGAGTTTAAAACAGTTTTGTACAAAAAAAAAGGGGAAAGAAATAAGAGAACTGGTTGACAATGTCACACCAAAAAATGAGGACCAATTGTTAAAGAGCTTAAGGGATGAGGTGGATAAGGAGATGACAAACATGACCCCTGAAAAGGGAAGAGAGATGCTAGAAAAGGTAGGTGTTATGATTTTCCCAGGTTTGGATCTCAATTCTACATTAGTTTTTGACTGCTTCCTGAAGGACAACAATGCTACCCACAAACTCAGCATAGATAAGGTGACAGAAGAGTATACAGGATCAAGATACAACCCTGATGATTTGGGCTTTGTATCCCCATCACAAGAAGTCAACTATCATTGATATTGAGAAGGCATTCAGACATGTCATGACTCTGAAGGTTGGAGAGATTGCTCTAGTGGCAACTATAGAAATTGGAATCAATATAACAAAGTTGAATAAGGCCCAGATCCAAGAATTGATAAGAGAGAGAGAAATGTATAAAACCAATAATGAGAGAATGTTGAGAGAGAATGAGCGTTTAAAGGACTTGGTAGGTGCTATAATAGGGCCAACGAAGATGCTCACCCAAGGTGAAAGTTCACATGACAAGGACAATTGGGAGGCATCAAGCGCATACTCACAAGGGAAAGTGGACACACTTACTACAATAATCAAGAAGAGGCGGGTTGTTTTAAACACTTGGATAAATAAAATTTGGGGAAAACATTCATAGTACATGGATGCTATAAAAGAACATAGAAGAATGGATGATAGAATCCAAGAAAGAATTAAGGAGATGAAAAGGGGTATTCCTGATGCTGCAGGAATTGAAAATTCCAATCGTATCATGGATAAGAACAGGGATTTCCTTGAGGATTTACAAGGGGATGTGCAGGGATTGATTGATGCTGCTAATGACAGATTGACTAAGTTCTACAATGATGAAGCAAAACTGAAAAAAGTGACTACATGGAAAGGCGAATGCGAATCGATACTCCAAGAGATATTGAAGACAACCTGATGAGGGTGCAACCCGAGACACAGAAAATCACACAGAAAAACTAACAAATCTTATTATTTTCAAAGTATGAAATTCTTACATGCAAAGGATCTCCAATCCTCGAGTTCTGCAATACATGCAAATTACAGAAAAGAAATTACAGAAATTCCCCTATTTGCAACATGTGATCTTCTTTCCCAAAAATTTCCCACAAAAGTCAGAAACTACCCCATAAATAGCCCCACTCTCCGTTTGGAGCCAAAAACAACATTCTGATTATGCACAAACTTTTGGAAGCCCTAACTCAAGATCTAACTATCAGATCTTCAATGATAATACCTTTTCGGAAAGGTCTTGCAAAAATGAAGTGCCAAAAAGTGGGGCCTAAAAGCTAACCACTTTCATTTTTCGCCAATTTTCGGGCCCATTCGAAGCTTTTAAGTCCCTCAAAATTAGCTCCGAAGATTTTGTAGGGCAAAAAGCAGAAACTGAAACTTGAATAACTTTTGAATCGGGAATGATCTTCGCCTGATTCTTTAACCAGATTATTTATTATTATATCCCGAAGATTCCCTTAAATTTTTGTCTCCTCACACTTTCAAATTCATACCTGCTAAAAATAGCAATTGAGCAAAAAAAGCAGAAAAGCAGTTCTGAAAGTTGTGAATTCTTCTTTGACAAAAAGGGTATCCAGAAATGCAAAAACATCTACAAAATTCTAAATGAAAGTAAATATATTTTTGGGTGATGTAGGATTGCCCTTACACCACTGGATGCTCCTGCATCAGACACCCAAGGTAATTTGAAAAGTGACCCCGTCACTTCTCAAGTGGTTGAGGAAAACCCAAACAGTCAACCTCTTTCTTAGACAACCAGGATGAATCTTCCACAGGCCTTCCTCTCCACTTCACCAAATATTCTTCATACTGTCTGTTTCTGGTACTCCTTCCCACACGGCTATCTAAGATTTCTTCGATCTCTCCTTTTCTGAAGTAGGTGCTAGAATACCACATTGTTCCATTGCTGGTACTTCCTCTACGCCACTCTCATGATATTCTGTCAAATCTGCAATGTTGAACACAGGGGCAATGTTGAATCCATTCGGCAACTCTACCTCATATGTGTTCCCTGAATCATGCCTCTTCAAAATTTTACAAGGACCGAACTTCTTCATCTTCAGTTTGTTACAGGTTCCTACTGGAAACCTTTCTTTCCTCAAGTGGACCATCACTTCATCACCAATTTGAAACTCCTTATATCTCCTCTTTTGATTTGCCTTAACCTTATACTACATATTCATCTTGTTAATGTGTTCTTTTACCTTCTCATGCATATTCTTGATGTGTTCTGCAATGTCTTCAGCTTCAGCACTTGTCTTCTTCTCTTGGTCCATCTTTCTCAATTCTGGAGCAGTCCTAGGACTACTTCCATACACAATCTAGAACGGTGATCTACCAGTGCTTCCATTGACAGAATTGTTGTAAGCGAATTTTTCCTAGGGTAAGATCAAATCCCATCCCTTTGGTTTATCTCCTACCAAGCATCTCAGTAGGTTACCCAAACTCCAATTCACAACTTCAGTATGCCCATTAGTCTGGGGATGGTGTGCAAAACTAAACTTCAACTCTGTTTTCAACTTCTTCCACAAGGTCCTCCAAAAGTATCCAACAAATTTTGTGTCACGATTTGAGACTATACTCTTTGGCAAACCATGTAGCCTCACCACCTCTCTGAAGAACAAGTCAGCAATGTGGACTGCATCATGGGTCTTTTGGCATGGGATGAAATGTGCCATCTTCGAAAACCTGTCAACTACCACAAATACTGAATCATTCCCTCTCTGTGTCCTTGGCAAACCAGGAACAAATTCCATACTTATATCCTCCCACGGCCTCTCTAGTACAGGTAAGGGCTGATACAACCCTGTATTCTGACTCACTCCTTTAGCCATTTGACATACCCTGCAACTCTGCATAAACTTCTTCACATCTTGTGACAACTAAGGCCAATAATAATGCTCACTGATAATGGAAATGGTCTTATCTTGACCAAAATGTCCTACCATTCCTCCACTGTGTTTCTCTTTTATCAGGTTCTCCCTCATGGAACTCCTTGGAATACACAATTGACTTCCCTTAAACAACATGCCTTCTTGAATTATGAAATCCAGCCACTTTGTCCTGTCAACTATAACAGGCTCCTTGCAAGCTCTCCAAGCCTCTACAGAATCAAGATCATTTGGATACAATGTCTTGAGTTCACTAAACCCAACCACCTCAATCTGCATTTCTATCAACAATGTATGCCTCGTACTTAAGGCATTTGCAACCCTATTTGACTTCCCACTCCTATGTTTTAAAACAAATGTATAACTCTGCAAAAATTCTACCCATTTCATATGCCTCTGATTTAATTTTCATTGACTACTCAGGTATTGCAATGCTTGATGATCAGTATACATAACAAATTCCTTCAGCAACAAATAATGCCTCCACTTCTTTAATGCTTGAACTATTGCATAAAATTCCTAATCATATATAGAGTACTTTCTCTTTGCATCATTTAACTTTTCACTGAAATAGGCAATGGGCTTACCTTCCTGGCTTAACACTGCTCCAATGGCACAACCACTGGCATCACAATCCACCTGAAACACCTTATTGAAATCCGGAAGAGCCAAAACAAATTGTTTTGTCACCTTCTGCTTCAATAGATCAAAACTCCTTGCTGCTCCAGTGCTCCACTTGAACTCTTTTCTATCCCCTCTCATTGTTTCAGTTAGGGGTGCACAAATACTACTGAAGTTTCTAATAAACTTTCTGTAAAAACTGGCCAAACCATGGAAAGATCCCACCTCAGTAGTAGTTCTTGGGGTAGGCCATTCTAGAATAGCCTTCACCTTCTCTGGGTCCATCTTGAGGCCTTCTGTCGAGACAACAAACCTCAAGTACACTAACTCCTTCTTCACAAAACTACACTTCTTCAGATTAATCAACAATTTCTCTTGTCTTAACTTCTCAAAGACTCTACCAATATGCATTATATGCTCATCCAATGACTTACTGAATATCAAAATATCATCTAAATACACAATAACAAAGCTTCCTAGGAACTCTTTCAGTACCTCGTTCATGAGCCGCATGAGTGTGCTCGGTGCATTGGTTAGCCCAAAAGGCATGACTAACCACTTGTACAGGCCCTCTTTGGTCTTGAAGGTGGTCTTCCATTCATCTCCCTCTCGAATCTAGATCTAGTGATATCCACTCTTCAGATCAATCTTTGTGAAGTACTGAGCTCCACTCAAACAATCCATCAGGTCATCCATCCTTGGTAGGGGAAATCTATACTTGATTGTTATCTTGTTTATGGCTCGAGAGTCTGTACACATCCTCCACTCCCCATCCTTCTTTGGTGCTAGTACTGTAGGTACTACACATGGACTCAAACTCTCTCGAATCAAACCCTTTCTTAACAACTCCTCAACTTGTCTATTCAACTCCTCATTTTCTGAAGGAGTCATTCTATGAGCTACCTTATTCGGAAAACTAGCTCCTGGGATCAAGTCAATCTGATGACTGATCTTCTTCATTGGTGGTAAACCCTCAAGTACATTATCAGAAACAATATCCTAAAACTCATTCAATAACCCAGAAACTTCTACTAGAACCTTCTCACTACCCTCCTTATCCATTTTAGGAATCAATGCATAACACACACACTCATGTTTCATGCCTTCTAAAAATTTCCTTCCATCAACATAACAAATTCTAGCACTACTGCATACCTTTTCTTCGGCCTTCTTCAGGGGTTTCAACTTATGGCGGACTCCATCCTTCATCAGGGAATAAGTGTTTGCATGGCCATCATGTACAACTCGCCTGTCAAACTGCCACAGCCTCCCCAACAACATGTGACATGCATCCATGGGGATGATATCACAGAGTACCTCATCACAATATCTTCCGATCTTGAACTTCACCAAGCACTGCTCATTGACTAGAACTTTATGGTCTTTTTGCAACCAGGCAATCCGATATGGATGTGGATGCCTTTCCCTCTTCAGCTTCAACTTTGTAACCATTTCTTCTAACACTAGATTATCAGTGCTCCCACCATCAATAATGACATCACAACATTTGTCTTCACACTTGCACCTTGTGCGAAACAAATTCTTCCTCTGTTCTGGCTCCTTCTCTTCAGTCACCAGGGCTCTTCTAACCACTAAGGCTTCTCCCCTTTCAGCATCATCTGAATGCTCAGATTGAGCCTCCTCATCTACATGCGCAACCCTTGCACGACCTTCTGGCCTTTTGTCTGTCCTTCCTTAGTATTGTGGACATTCATAGGCTCAATTTCCTTCTTCACCACATCGAAAACAAGTTCCTCTGAAACCACCCCTTCCGGGTCATTGCCCAAATCTTCCTCATCCTCTACCTCTTTGATCACCACCATTTTGATCACATGGGCAGTAGAAGTTATCACTCCTCTGGCTTCGACTGGTACCCACATCTTCATTTTTCTTCTCATCCTCATTTCGGCTTCCAAAAGATCTTTCACTACCCCTTCCGCTTTGAGCTCCTCATCCTTTTTGCTTACTGTCAAATCTTTTGTTCAACTTCTCTTCAACTCTTAGCGAAAATTGGTAAGCATCCTCAATGGTGGCCATTCTGATCAGGATTAACTCCTCTTGAATGCTCGGCCGTAACCCATTAAGATAACGGGCTACCTTCTCCTTGTTGGCCTCTGCATGTCCCGTTCTGATGATCATCTTGTGAAAATATTTTGTGTATTCTTTCACAGATCTAATTCCTTGCTTCAACCCTTGCAATTTCTTCAATAGATCTAACTCATAGTCCATTGGCATGAACTGCTTCTTCAGTTTCTCCACCATGTGATCCCATCTGGTGATCTTTCCCTTTTCTCTCTTATTTCTTTCTAGTTGGATCTCTTTCCACCAGATACTGGTGTGGCCCTTCAACTTCATTTTTGCAAACTTAACCCGATCTGGGTCCTCTACTTCTTCATACTCGAAATACTCTTCCAACTCGTTGATCCAATCAATCAACTCTTCTGGGTTCAGACTACTGGAAAAACTGGGAACTTCTACTCTAGATCTTTTTCCGATCTTCGAAATGGCCCTTATTAGCCGCATTTGATCTTGATCAATAGCTTCTTCTTCCTCTTCTACATCTGAATCTTCTACCTCTTCTTCATCCTCACTTTCTTCCCCCCTTCTTAGGTTTACCCCTCTTCTTAACTCTCTTTGTAATGCATTAATTTGTCTTTGGAGGGCTCTGAAACCCTCGGCCGCTAATGGATCTCTTCCACCAGCATTTCTAGCACCTCCAACACCACCTCGCCTACCACGCGTCAGTCTTGGAGGCATCTTGAATATCTTGAACCCACAACCACAGTCCTGGTGCGAACTGCCTCACGATCAGCGATCTGTCCACACGCTCAAGAAAACCTGCTCTGATACCACTTGATGAGGGTGCAATCCGAGACACAGAAAATCACACAGAAAAACTAACAAATCTTATTATTTTCAAAGTATGAAATTCTTACATGCAGAGGATCTCCAATCCTCGAGTTCTGCAATACATGCAAATTACAAAAAAGAAATTACATATATTCCCCTATTCGCAACATGCGATCTTCTTTCCCAAAAACTGTACACAAAATCACAAACTACCCCATAAATAGCCCCATTCTCCGTTTGGAGCCAAAAACAACATTCTAATTATGCACAGACTTCCGGAAGCCCTAACTCAAGATCTAACCGTCGGATCTTCAATTATAATACCTTTTCAGAAAGGTCTTGCGAAAATGAAGTGGTTGAAAGTGGGGCCTAAAGGCTAACCACTTTCATTTTCCGCCAATTTTCGGGCCCATCCGAAGCCTTTAAGTCCCTCAAAATTAGCTTCGAAGATTTTGTAGGGCAAAAAACAAAAACTGAAACTTGAATAACTTTTGAACCGGGAATGATCTTCGCCTGATTCTTTCACCAGAGTGTTTATTATTATATCCCGAAGCTTCCCTTAAATTTTTGTCTCCTCACGCCTTCAAATTCATACCTGCTAAAAATAGCAGTTGAGCAAAAAAAGCAGAAAAGCAGTTCTGAAAGTTGTGAATTCTTCTTTGACAAAAAGGGTATCCAAAAATGCAAAAACATCTACAAAAATCTAAATAAAAGTAAATATATTTTTGGGTGATGTAGGATTGCCCTTACACCACTAGATGCTCCTGCATCACAACCACTGCAAAGGGCATAACATTGGATGAAGCATGTGAGAAAAATGAACGAATGATGATGATGGAGATCTTGATCCATGATGTGTTAGGATATGAAAACACACATAAGTGCTAGGATTATACAGAGCACATGTCTACAATTCATTTGTGGCTTAACAGAAATTAGTTAATGAACTTATTAACATTTTATGCTTAAGACTTTTCTAAAAGGCACATCCTTTTGCAAACTAAATTTATAAATATCCATTGTTGGGAAAGAGGAAAAAAAATATATTTAGAATAGGATAGATTGCTATAAGCACTATATTTTCATAATGATATTCAAGGAGACTATGTTGCATGTATGAATTTTGAAGGAGATAATGAAAGATTGTTTATTTAGTGGCTTCATTTTGGTATCAATTATTTGTTGGATTCTTACGATTATTTTATTGTCTCCAATCTAATTTTCTTGATTGTTTAAATTGAAGTATCAAGTTTATATTCAATTTATCAGTGCACATTTGATATTTCTGTGTGGTTTGATTTATTGAATTTTGTAAAGAAGAATTAAATTCCTTTCAATCGATTACAATAATCTTGGAATGTTTTTTGGATCATTAAGAAGAATCAGATAATTATATTTGATATTCTTCCTCAAGTAGGGTTTATCAATTACATCCTTGCATGTTTATACCAATTATAAACTCATAATTGTATGCCAGATGATTAGAGAATTTTCTAGATACAAACCACTCATCATAGGCTTCTATTTGACTCTGTTTTACCCAATAAGGCACTGGTCTCCCTTATTTTCATTACACTAGTTTTATTCATCTCATTTGACATCTCTTAATTAAACATATTAATTCATACCAAATTAGGATCATATCTTTCCACTGTTAAATTACCATTTGTGGATATTTAGATCAAGTAGGAAACATAATTCAAAAATCTATGTCACTCATATAGGTGTACCCACCTAGGTTTAGCAGAGCCTTAAGAGTAGAAGGTTCAACCATATTGGTTGGCCTTTTTAGTTGGCCATCAACGTAGTGAGAGTGTGGCAAGCTCTCATGGTTTATTCAAACCAACGTTTTTGAATACCAACACACGTGTGAGTGGAGAATATTGCGAGTGTTCTCTCTTTGTTTCTCAAAAAATATCGACTGAACTACGGATATGTTTTCTTGCTTTTGTTTATCTTAGAGGGTCTTCCTTGGTGGGAAAAATTACTCACCCCAAGGGAACGACCCAACTGGTTACATGCTAAAGCCAAGTGACTTCCAACCGATATATAAGTGTGGGTACTCGAGGAAAGTTGGAGTATCAAGAGGATCATTCTGACAAGAAGGGAAACAATGGTCTCTTTTCGCATGGATGGTCCCCCACGAACGAAATTCCTGCATTAAAACCCCTTGTTTAGAAAAGACCAAAATGCTTAACTATTTTTTGGTGCAAAAACGGTCATTCTAAAGCCACCCCACATTCTTATAGATTTTCGTAGAGATGAGAAGTATGCCATGGGAGATTCATGGGAACTATTGCTTGGCTAACCCGAGAAGTGAGTGCACTTTAAGGGGGAGCCTATGTGTTCAAGAATCTAATAATTTGCTAAGATTAAGCATAGCTAGATTCATTCAATTGGGAACCCAACAAATATTATCTTTTCATCTTAGCATTGTGCATAATCTTGGAATCAAAACACTTTGCTTGGATCTAAAAACATTTGAAAAAAAAACTTTCACAAGATCCCCAAAATTTCAAACCCTTTAGGGAAGCAAATCCCTTTGACGAATTCAAGTGCTCTTGCTTGCCCTAGGGATTTCATCCTCAGATCCATCTAAGTACTTGGGTCTTATCATAATTTTTTCTCACTAAAGTCAACATTAGGAAACTTTTGCCTTAATTTCCTCAATTTTCCACATAATGGAATTTGTGGGATGAGATGAAGTCAGGACATTAGACATAAATTTTGAAAACCTAATCAAGAATTGGATTTTGGTAAAAAGAATTCATTAAGCAAAGCTAAGAAACAATTGATCCCCACACATGTGTTCCTCCAAATGATTTCCTGAAAGATCAAAATCCGAAAACCAAAGTTCAAAAGTCTTAGTCCAAAATCTTGTGAAGAACGTATTTCAAGGCTTCACAAAGTTAGAGAAAGGTTGGTTTACAATTTTTACAAGAAAGCTTCAAGGAAAAATCCTAACTTGTATGAGTTTTATTGCCAACAAAATCCATGTCTATTTCAAAGTCTTGCATTTCTTACATAGGAACTACCAAGCATGTTCTTCAAGATCGATGTCTTGTAGAAAGGAGTTTTATCTAGTTTTAATTTAGGATCAAAATCATCATTCTCATCCATCCATCAAAACATCAAAATCAAAAAATCACCTCACCAACAACTCTTGGAAATCTTGAAAAAATCATTCATGCTAGACCTTTTGGAAAATCCAAATCATCTTGTTTTGTTAGATATGTGTAGATGAATCCTTCTCCACATATTTGATCAAATCATAAATCCTTGTGAAAAAGTCTACCTCTTGATAAAATCCAACATCTTGAGGCTTATAAGTTCATTATTTGAGAGAAAAACCAAATAAAAGTCATCTTGTTTTCTAGGGATGTGTAGATGAATCCTTCTTTGCATGTTTAGTCAAATTATCATCATGTGTACAAGTATACTCTAGGAAAACTTCCAACCTCTTAGAGTTTATGAGTTCACTATCCAAATCAAAATCCAATCAAGCTAAGGTACCAATTAAATCAAGCCAAATCAAAATCCAATAAAATTCCTAAAAGTATAGCATCTCATTCAAGATTTCCCAAGGATTTCAATCATTCATATCATCCACCTTTCATTTATCTCATCCTCATAACTTGATCCTTAATTATCCTAGTTCCTCAATTTTGTGCCTAAAGTTAGATCAATAAAAAAACAATTATAGGTTCATCTCAAAATTCTTGAAAATTGATCCCTATTTTATTTGTGCAAACTAGATCGCAACACAAGAAGAACATGGAGATCAACAAAGAAACATCAACTTCAAGTGATCTAAGCGAAACCGCTATTGAAAATAATCTCGTTGGATCGAGCAATCCCCTAACCAATCTTCCTCCACTATCAAAAAAAATCCTCAAGAGGAGGGTCAAGTGGAGGAAATCACCAAAAATGTATCAATAATGACGCAAGATGAAT
The DNA here is from genome assembly GCA_007115665.2 of Sequoiadendron giganteum. Taxonomy (NCBI): domain Eukaryota; kingdom Viridiplantae; phylum Streptophyta; class Pinopsida; order Cupressales; family Cupressaceae; genus Sequoiadendron; species Sequoiadendron giganteum. The sequence continues at coordinate 604,022,869 of CM021108.1, read as the reverse complement.
TCATTGAAATGGTTCAAAATCCTGAGACTCACAAAATTTCCAATTCCATGTTGAGGCTCAATCCCTCCTTATACATGCTTGAGTTAGCAAAAGAAGGGGCCAAAATACCTTCCTACTATGACATAAGAACTATTTTCTAGAGGCCTCTTGGGATCATGCCTCCAATCTTATCCACACCTCCATTTCAAAGCGTCACTCAAAGAATCCTACAAACAACATCATCCATTGCTCCAACTCAACTGATTGTTAACAAGGGAAGCTCATTGCTTCATGCACTTCAAACACATCCCCTTGTTAGAAATCAAGATTTGAACGAAAAAACCATACCAGATCAATACATCCTAGTAAATCCTTTACACCCATATGTTCCACTCACATTTCATGATCCCACCAATCCAATTTATTTTCATGCAACACCGAGATATCCCCTCAACATGCAAACCTCTCTACCCATGACCTCACAAGGAGAGGGTTAATTGTTCAAAGCAGGGGAAATTATTGATCCCTCCTCATAATCACTTTTCCAAGGGAGTACACCACCATTCCCACCATTACCATTGACATCCACATCACCCCTTGCGTTGGGCCTTCCACCTTTACTAATCATCAATCAACAAAATCCAAGAAACCCCCTCTCATTAATCAAAACATCATACTGAATCCTCCCAACTTGCCATCGATATCGCAACAACAGGTGGAAATGATTCAAGCAACCCTAGTGATCAACACATCATCTACCATTCCCCAAGCATCTCAAAACATGGTCACCCAAGGACCAAGCATCTCAATCACACCATCCACCAGCCAAACCCCCATCATCACCACAATGATCCCTCTCATCACAAGAGTCAACAATATTCCCAATCCTCCACCACCACCGCCAAAAACCAACATGGAAAACTCATTTAGCATTATGTTGCAAGCAACCCAACAAGCCGCCTATCAAAAGGCACTTCAACAAATCCAAAATCAACAAGCTACATAGCTAGTTGCTCAGTAACTGCAAGCACAATTAGAGGCACAACAAGCACAATATGCACAAAAAGATACCCAAGACCAAGCTTTAATTCAACAACAACAAGCCACCCAAGCCGCACAAGTAGCTCAAGCTGCTTAGGCTACACAAGCAGCCCAAAAAGCACATGCTCAAGCTCAAAAAGCACAAGCACAAGCTAAATACTAGGCACAATTCAAGCAATCTATCAACAAGAATATTGACAAGCCCTACAAGCATAAAGCACAACAACAAGTGGCTCAACAACAAGCTTTGTTGGTACAACAAAAAAATGACTAAAAACAAGCATTGTTGGCACAACAACAAATGTAGGCATTAATCGCTCAAAAAAGCTTACAGAAAAATCCCACCAACACTCCACCTGCCAATCAAACACCTCAAACACCTGAAAACACTTTCACTCCACCTCCCGATCTGCAAGATGATGTGACAACACAAATCAAACTTCTCTCACAACAAGGACACTTGAAAATTTGTGTCCTTATACTTTTGATAGGAGCCTTGCAATGATACCATTCCCAAAGGGATTCAAAATCCCCAAGTTTGACAAATATCGTGGGATGGGAAACCTTGAAGATCACATCATGGAATTCCAAGTACATTACATGGAAGTTGTATACAATGATACATATCTGATGTGGCTATTCCATCAAATTTTGGGTGGTCCGGCCATGGAGTGGTTCTCTCATCTACCTAAGGGAATCAAAATATTCCAAGAAATCATAGATGCATTCCTAAAGAACTATGCATTCAACATTGGCATGGATATTAGTCTGGAGGAACTATCTGCACTCAAACAAGGAAAGGGGGAATCATTCAATCCTTTCCTACAATGTTGGCAATCCAAGGCTAACAGGAGCAAGTGGGCCATGCCAGAGGAGCAAAAAATTTGCACCATCATTACCAATCTTGAGAAAACCTTGGCATTCCATTTAAAAATACAGTGCATCACCACGTATGACCAATTGATCCACAAGGTGCTCAACATCGAATGAGTCCTTATTGCACAAGGGGGGACACCCACGTATCCAGAGCATTAGGAAAACTATCCTTCTACTAGTTATAATAAAAAACCTCACATGTGGGTGAAAAATAGGAATGTCACCAATGATGGTGTGGTCAACACCGAGGTCATGATCAGTGCTCCAAAATAGAATGCTCAAACATATCATCAACTGCAAAACAAAAATCGCAACAATGCGCAAAAAAATTTAGTATCACAATCACCTCCCAAGAATCAAATCAACAATTTGAATAATCAAGGGGGACCACCTCCATCAAACAAATATCCCCCCAAGAGAAATTTTAATGCTCTTGGGGAATCAGTCGAATCCATCATGAAGAAATTGGTAGAGATGAAAATCTCATTAAAATCCCCACTTTTGAGAAATATCAAGAGCCAATGGTGAAACCACCTTGGTACAATGAAAATTTCCTTTGTGATTATCATAAAATCAAGGGGCACACACAAAATCCAATTGCATGAAATTAAAAAATGTCATCCAAGACCTCATCGATGAAAAAATCATAAAAGTGGAACAACCAGCTGGCAATCAATATCTGAAGATTTACACGAATCCAATGTTGGATCATAAACAAGGAAATAACAAAGGGAATAAAAATAATGCCATTGTGAACCACATGTACGAAGGAGTTGTCGCATGCCTTCATGAATTGGTCACTTTTGTTAGCATCAAGGCAGGCAAAGATGATTATAGAATCACCACACGCGGTGACAAGTTCACCATTGTTGGGGCATCACAACCACCTAAGACATCCACCTCAAATCAAAAATTAATTCCTAATGGCTACAATGTCTTACACCAGTTAAAAAGAACCCCTGCTCAGATCTCCATCATGGATTTATTGAAGATTTCAGTCACCCATAGAGAAATCCTTGAGGAAGCATTGGCTTCATTTACTATCTCTGCCAACCTTGATATAGAGAAATTCCAAGATATGGTTGAAAACATTATCACCCAAATCTCCTCACATTTTCTGATCAGGACTTCCCCACCTAGCCATCTCACAACCATGCACTCTACCTTGAAGTCTTGGTTCACAAAAATAAGGTCAAAAGGGTTTTGGTGGATGGGGGTGCAAGCCTCAATATTCACTCAAACTCATAAAGAATCTTGGATTCTCTAAAGATTCTATTGAAAAAGGAAAGGGTATCACAATCAAGGCTTACTACGATCAAGAAAGAGCGTCTCAAGGCGTTATCCAACTCCCTATTCAAGTAGGGACAACTATTATGGAAACCACCTATCAAGTGCTTGACCTTGATCTACCTTATAACATCCTCTTGGGTTGCCCATGGATCCATGGGATGCAAGCAGTTGCATCAACCTTCCACCAATGCATCAAGTTTTCATACCAAAATCAAGAGGTCACAATCTATGGTGATCCTAAGCCGTTTGCCTACTGCAAGAACTTGGAAGCCAAGTACAATGAAATCCCTCATCCCAAAGAATGATGAAGGCCCCTCAACTCCATATATAGATCCATCCAACATAGCCTCCACTTCTGGGACAAAGACACCTACCATCCCTAACATATCTAACATTAATCAACACTCAAAGGGGTAGATTCAAGGACAAGATTCTTCATCTATCGACAACAACCCTCCAGTTACCCGTGTCCACGGGTCAAGTCATAGATAAGTTTACCTTTGACATAACCAATGTCTATAGTAATAGTGATGATGAGGATACCATAACTGGCTTACCTATGCTTTTTGAAGATTCCTCCCTTCTCATGATCAACACCTTGTCTTTTGAGTCAAACCATCAAAACCATGAAATAAACCTAGTCTATCCACAACTCATCGATTACAACCAACATAGACTACTGATTCTGGAAACATTTGAAAATGATGAGGTGCTCTCAAAATTCATGGGATTGTGGGATACGGTACCACATGGAGATTATAAAGTTGAGTTTGACATCATACTAGATACTCAAGCCTATTATGGGGAGACGATTAAATCCTTTAGTTGCAAAAGTGAGAAATTGAGAATAATCTCAAGGTATTTGAGTGAAGACTAGACCGTGGCACTCTCTGACCCAAAAACGATAAAAATAAAAGATTCATCCAATGGTGAAAACCTCTCAGTTAGTGGTCCTACCAGATCAGTGCAATGCAGTCAACTTCGGAATAGAACAATTACAACACATAATATTTTATGCTGCCACTTCTCATGGAAGAATAGGAACTCCTAGTTGTATTCCTAAAAGAAAGAAAGGTAAAATTTATATGGACTTATGCTGAAATGTTGAGACTTGATCCAGAGGTGGTAGTTCATCATTTAGCTATATATCCTGAAGTGAAACCTGTCAGAAAAAATTTGAGGAAAATGCATCCCCAAATAGCCTTGTTGGTCAAAATGGAATTATAGAAGCCCCTGGATGCAGGGTCCGTATGCCCGATTGATTATCTAGAGTGGGTGTCAAACCTAGTACCTATTTCAAAGCCCATTGGGGGAATCTGTATCTAAACAGACTTTAGAAACTTAAACAAAGTGTGTCCCAAGGATGAATTTCCACTACAAAACATTGACATGATAGTGGATATGATGATCGGACATCAGATGCTATCACTAATGGCTAGATTCTCAGGATATAATCAGATAATGATAGCAAAGGAAGACCAACACAAGATAACTTTCACTTGTCCATGGGGAACATATTGTTGGAATATGATGCCATTTGGGTCGAAGAATGCAGGAGCAACCTACTAGAGAGCCATGACAATAATATTTCATGATATGATCCATAAAACTATGGAAGATTATGTAGACAAAATAATGGCTAAATCAAGGAAAAGATGGGACCACATATCAGCTTTGAGCTCCATTTTTGACAGGTTGGAAAAGTAAAAGGTTTGACTCAACCCAAAGAAGTTTATCTTCAGAGTGCAATTAGACAAGATCTTGGGGTTTATCATGTCAATGTGAGGAATCGAGGTAGATCCCACTAAATTCAAGGCAATCCTTGATATGGAAGCACCCAGGACATTGAAGCAGCTAAGAGGCCTACAAGGGATACTTTATTCTATCTTTCGGCTCATAGAACAACTAGCAGACAAAAAATCCCATATTCTCATGTACTCCACAAGGGGGTAGCATAAAAATGGGATGATAAATACAACTAGGCATTCAACAAAATCAAGGAATACCTACTCACATAGCTAGTTCTAATGCTCCGAATTCCAGGCAAACCACTAATCTTATACATATCAGCAACAACGACAACCCTCGGTGCTATCTTAGCCCAACATGTTGAAAATGAAATGGAAAGGGCTATTTGTTACATCAACAGGACCATGGTAGGACATGAGCTAAATTAAACATCTATTGAGAAAGAATTTATAGTAGTTGTGTTTGCAGCTCAAAAGTTCAAAAATTACATGTTAGCACAGCAGATCAAGCTCATTCTAAAAATAGATCCACTCAAGTACCTAATTTCCAAAGAAACTCTCACAGGACAAATGACTAAGTGGGTTATGATCCTAACTAAGAATGACATCGAGTATGTTGAATGCATGGCCATCAAAGGACAACCAATCATATACCAACTAACAAAGGCACCCATATATGTAGAAAATCCACTTGTCTTAGAGTTTGGCGATAAATCCATCTTCAACCTCAGTGTAGAAAATAACTAGAAGATGTATTTTGATGGATCCTACACACAACACAGGTCAGGAGCAGGAATCTTCTTCATCACTTCACAAGGGGACTACAAACCTAAATCCTACAAACTGTCAATCCCATGCACAAAAAACATCACAGAGTATGAGGCTCTTGTCATAGGACTGAGGATTGCGATGCATTGGAAGATTATGGCTCTTAAGGTATATGGAGACTCACAAACTCATAATCAACCAGGTGAATAATGAATATCAAACAAAGGATGACAAGTCGACTCCATACAAGAAATTGGTGGAGAGCCTTAAGGAGTCATTCATTGATATTACATTTGAACAACTACCCAGATAAAACAATAGAGCAACGAACACAATGGCTATGATTGGATCACTCCTAGAGATCTTGCACAACATCCCAAAATAGGAATTCCTCGTAGAGCAGCTTCTTGTACCAACATTCGAGGTACCAAAGTTTGAATTTATGTGTGAAATTGTTGGTCCCGATGATCCCTGGTACCATGACATTTACACCTACTTGAGAATAGGAGTCCTTCCCACTGATATATCCTTGAACCTCAAAAGATCTTTTTTCAAAAATTCATCTCATTTCATCATCCTAGGAGATACCCTGTATCGTAGGAGCATCGAAGGGACCCTATTACATTGCCTAAAAATCGAGGAAGCCCTGACTTCTTTAACAAAGGTACATAATGGAATTTGTGGTTCACACTCAAGCGGTATGAATTTGGCCAAGAAACTATTGAGGACCAGATACTATTGGCCTACTATGGAAAGAGAAGCACATGACTATGTCAGAAGATTTTTGTAGTGTCAACAACATGGGGAACTCATCCATGCAACAACTCAGGAGCTTCACTGCATTATCATACCTTGGCCCTTTTCACAATGGGGGCTCGATCTCATTGGGTAAATCACCCCCACCTCATCCAATGGCCATAAATTTATCATTACCACCACAAATTATTTCATGAAGTGGGTCAAATCCATTCCCATGGCGTACATAATGGGAAAGTAGATATCTAAGTTCATCCTAAACTACCTTATTTTATGATACGTTGTCCCTCAAGCTATTATCTTAGATAATGGGACACCTTTCAAAAACCAGGATGTCCAAGACCTATGCCAAAAATTCAACATCCAACATTGCTTTTCCACTCCGTATTATCCCCAAGGCAATGGCCAAGAAGAAGCCACCAATAAAACCATTTTGAAAATCCTTAAGAAAAAATTCAATGATGCCGGTCATGACTGGCATCTGCGGCCAAATCTCACCTTATGGTCTTATCTCACTAGCATCCGCACAGCAACAAGTTCCACCCATTTCTCCTCGGTCTATAGATCAGAAGCCATACTCCCCATTGAAATCGAGCTCCCATCCCTAAGGACATCACTGCAAAATCTCATTACAAATGAAGAATATCGGATCTCACAACTCAATGAGCTAGATCTATTGGATAAGCGACACATGGATGCCCTAAATCACTTGCAAGTCTATCAGAACCGCCTCAAGCACAACTACAACAATAAAATTCAGAGGTGAAATTTCCAAGTCAGTGAGTTAGTACTGAAGGAAAATCAAAAGAACGTGCCAAACCAGAGAGCAGGGAAAATTTGAGCTCAACTAGTTAGGACCATTCATCATCACTGCGAGCTATAAATCAGGAGCCTACCAGCTGTCAACACCCAAAGGGGAGCCTCTATAGGAGCCCATGAACAACTCTCACCTCAAAAAAATTTATGCCTGATATTTTAAGGGTAAAACCAAAAATACAAAAAAATCAAAAAAATAAAAAATAAAAAAAAAATTAGAAAAAGGATTAAAAACAGTAAAGAAAAAAAATTGTCCTTTAGTGAAAACTACTTTGGTGGCACTTTGGGCAAGTACCTTAGTGAAAACCTAGAAAATAGGTGCCTTATCTAAATAAAGCACTCTCCATCCACTAGGGTCTTCATGACTTATTCTACACACTTACCATTCATCCATCACATTCCATTGATCCTTCCATTCACCCATCCATGTTTGCACCATAGCTTGATCTTGTGTTTGTATCATGTTCCACCCTAGTATTGCTTGGCATATTCCTAAGGTCAGTTTTTCCTACCTATATCGAAGTAGTCTATCTCATTGCATTGGGCACTTGTTCTTGTACCTGCATCGGATTGGATTTGTGTATATTCTTGTGATCTTCCTTAAAAATAAAAAATCCAGAAACATCAAAAAATAAAAAATCCAAAACATCCAAATCATATAAAAATCTCAAAAATCTAAAAAAAGCAGTGAGTCGTCCAACCGAACTATGTTGTCTTTGAGATTGAACGTAGGAAAGGTTGATCTTTGATCATCCCCCGAGACACCCAAGGTCAGTCTTTTAGGTGTTTTTCGCAATAAAATGGCAATCCATTTGTCCATCTATCTCATTAGTGATCAAGTTTGTGTCAGTCAAACTATGTGGCCTTTACATATATAACGTAGGTAAGGCTAATCTATTGATTAGCTCCCGAGACCCCCATGATAGATCTTTAAGTTAGTTTCTTGGTCAAAATCTCAAAAAATCCAAAAAAATTAAAAACCCAAAAATCAAAACAGCCTCAAAACATTTCAAAATGTCAAAAACATCTAAAAACTTGAAAAAACCCAAAATGGTGCATCCATCTCATCTCGATTTCACTTGCAATAATCATCACTCATAATAAATCAATCATCATCATCATTCTTTGGTAAAGTAGTTAAAAGAAAGTCTAGCAGGTTCTAAAGTGAAAGCTAAATCGTCAAAGTTTCAAGTCTAGGTCAGTAAGTCAGCAAGTTAATCAACTCAAAGTATCAATAGCTTATCATCTAGTCAATCTCATCATCACCTAATCACAACATTTCCTATGATGCATCCTTCCCATAATGGACATCAACATCAGGCATCACCATAGCTTAGTCTTGGCTAGCGGTATGAAGAACATTTGCTTGCTTGTTTACTTTATCTTGGTCTTCTGGACTTATCTTTTTTTCCGCTCATTCCAATGACCTCTTGATGATTCCTAATCAAAATGTTTTAGAGAGAAAGCAATGGGACAACGATCATTATCTTTTTATTTTGTTGTGCTTGTTGGATATTCTTGTAAAATAACTTTTTCATGCATGCTTTGTTTGGCTTGTAGGGAAGGTGTTTTAAATGTCTTGTTGACCACATAGGAAGGCTTTCTTTTCTATTTTTTGGTCCGAGATGTTTAGAATATTTGAACTACATCTTGAATAAGGTTTCGTATGTCAAGTGTGAACATAATTACTCCTATTCGATTGTCGAGCCAAATTCCATCACACTAGGTACAACACCATCCTAGTTCATAATACCTTGATGCATCGTACCTATGTGTATTATCAAACATAAAGTAAATTTCCCTTTTAAAAATCCCAATTCCTGATATCATCATCATTAATAGGGTAAACTTGTTGGATATTCTTTCTTCTATCTTATTTCCATACTAACATGGTACCATGACAGTTACTCAAAAAAATTTCATCAATGCATCCACCCTTCGGTGCCATTTTCATCCTTCTCACAAAGTTAGCTTCTACATCATCAAGATCATCCTAATCTGAATCTTCAATCTGCTCTATTTTTTCAGCCTTAAAAGTAGTCTCCATTATCACACCAGTATTTAGACCAAAATCTCTTATTTCAAATGAAGTTATTGTACCATACAAGTAATATATAGTGTAATTATTGAAAGTTCTTTCACCTTTCCACCAAGACCTTTGATTACACTAACAATTTGATCAATTCTCTACATGTAGCTTGTGATATTTTCTTCTTTAGACATTCGTAGGTTCTACAATTATATTTCTAGATTCTACATCTTAGCTTGTTTAACCTTATCATCTCCTTCATAAATATTTTCTAGCCTATCCCAAATCTCTTTAGCAATTTTCAAATCCATAAATTTCACTAATTCAGAATTTGTAAGACTACTCAAAAGAACAATCCTTTCTTTACCATTTGTTTCATATTCCTTGATATCATCACTTGTGCTTGATCCATTTGCAAGTATAGTGTAATTAGTCTTCACTACTTGCAAAACATCATATCCAGGGTAAACTAGATAGGCTTCCATCTTCACTTTCCAAAATGCATAGTATGTGCCATCAAACATAGGGATCTCCTTCTTGTTCGCCATCCCAAATCTACCTCAATATGTTAATATTTTCTCTAAGGAACCTTTCTTTGATACTAATTATTGAATAAAAAAGATAACTAAGAGGGGGGTTGAATCAATTGTATCTTATCAAAACACCAAAACCCTAATTAATATTCAAATCAACATGCATTCATTGAACCCTTAATCTATTATGAAGTTTTAACATGAAAAATAAATAACATAAACTTTAAAAACTCAACACCACACACAAGAGAACACCATATTTAGGTGGAAAACCCAAGGCAGGAAAACCATGGTCAATATTAGCCCACAATATAATTAATTGCAAAAGTGATTACAAGGACTCACTACGAAAATAGGACACACTGTTTAGAAAGGATCACAACCAAGGCTCACTGCCAAAATGAAAAGAAGATAGAGAAGAAATTTTACATAGAGAACATGATCTCAATGCAATAGGAGTTCCACCATAATAGCTCCAACACCTTCACAGTCTTTTTGAATGATTGTAGACACCTACTACTCACTGCATCCGATCATCCAGAACTTGAAATTTTGTACTACTCTACTCGATTTCGCATCACTCGAATCACATTCATCTATCTTGCATCTATCTTGACATCCTTCAACAATTCAACTCATACTTATACTGTCGTCAACCTTGAAATCCTCTCCAAGGTTAGGGATGCACCTCAAACGTGCAAATTTAAATTAGGTCGACACCCAAAAATTCCCGTAGTGGATAGGAATGAAGAAAGACCACCCAAATCTATCCTAAGACACCTTAAAATGTTTCCACAAACTTTGAAGATGCTTCACATGTAGTGTAAACACCGGGTCAGCCATTACACATGCAAAACCAAAGACAACTTTGAAGTAAACCCTTCCTCAAACCTAAAGACAACTTGAAAACCATTAGAATTTGAAGTACACACTTTCTCAAACCCAAAGACAACTTGCAAACCACACATCACAATTCTAGATAATATGGAACAATCCTTAAACTACCTGAGATCCAAAAATTCCTTCATACCAACTTGCAACTAATGAATGTACAAGGTTTATACACTTAGACAACTCTATCATATTTTGTAACTCAAAAGACCATCTTCTAGAATACCAAACCATGAATCCTCTTGACACAAGAAAGAGACCAACACCATCAAATCTCACTTATAACTACAAGTCCTGAAACAAAACTATAGAGAAACTCAAGGAAAAGAAATCTCTACAATACCTAGTCACACACTAGTGAATACAACTTTCTGTAAACATCAATCTAGAAGCCCAAATTTTGGATATAAAATCTCTTATCACCTCTAACAAACATGTCTAAATAACACAAGTAGATATTTAGCCTAGAAGAAATGTGAAGCAAAACAAAAACACACCTCTATAACACATAACAATACTGCAACAATCTCACTCAACCACTACATAGCTGACACCAATGACAACGCATTCATACTTGCAACACTTTTGTGTTGTCTCTCACATGTGTGACAACATTCCATGTTTACATCTTGCCATGTCTCATGGTCCACAATATCTCTGCATCCCCTTTCTCTCTTTAGGATGCCACACACTCCTCTATGTAGCATACACCATCCTAAGGGGGGGCTACCATGCTTCTCTAGTTTTTAAAAAGGTGAATTTTATGGCCAAAGAATCCCTTACTAAAAAAATTTATTTCCAAATGATGTATTCTTTCAACAAAGACCCCTTAGTTAAAATTTTATTTCGAAAATGAATTCGTAAAGAAAGAATTTGAAAAATTTCCTCCAAAAAAGGAGTACTTTTTTTTTTATCAAGAAGTCTAAATCTTTTCCTTTGATAAGGAGCAATATTTCCATCAAATTCATTAATGAAAGAGATATTTGAAAAGGATTCCATGATGATAGAATCACTTATGGAAATTATCATGTCTTTCAAATTGGAGTGTCCCTTTGAATGAGCCCCTTGCTATCTTGAAGGGTTTATGAAGGGATCCCCTTTGAAAAATTCTCCTTCAATTGCATACTCTGTGATGTGTGTGTCTATTTTGGCTTTTTTCCTAACATGTTTAGTTTGTAGCTTAACATGTTGCTTTGTAGGAACGATAACCTGTAAAGCTCTTTTACAATCAAGATTTCCTAGTAGGACCTTCACCTTTCCAAACTTTCCTAGCAAGACCAAGCACCTCGTCAAGCTTTCCTTATAGGATCGAGAAAGTGTAAGGATCTTTCATATCAAATTCTATAGGACCTAAAAGTTGTAGAATCCTTCCATGTCAAGCCCCATAGGATCAAGAACCTGTAAAGCTTATGTCAAGTCCTACAAAACCAAGAACCTGTGGTGCTCCATTTGTAGGATCAAAAACCTATAAATATTATGTCAAAATTCATAGGATCAAGAACCTGTGGAGCCATATCTCTCTATTTCACTTCAAGATTTCCCTGTGGGACTGTGAACCTATGGAGTTTTCTCCTTTATATCTAGGTATGCTACATCAAATATCTACTTCCTCAACAATTAAGGTATATTCTCTTTAATATCTTTCTACTTTACCTTGTATCTGTACTAAACGTATGCTCAATAAAGCGAGGGAAAAATGTAAATGTGTGAATTTTCACCCTAGGAAAATTCCACATTTAATTTCCCCTACCTTATAAAATATAAACTCGATGATGCAAAATCCACCACCTCCACCTTCTTCCATCCACCTCGCCTCATCCTTTTGTGTTGGTGGATGAATTTTTGTTAGGGGTACATGCGCACCACACAGACATCCATGTGCCACACTACCATTTTGGTAGGATTCCTTCCCTTGATATTTAAAAAACTGTTATGTTTTCTATTAGTTGTGAAAGGTAGCGTTCCTTGCTTCCCTTGACTGATGAAAACAGATCTATTGTATCCATTTTTCCAATTCAAACTCAATTTATTTATCTTCCTTCCTTCTTTTCATTCTCTCTCACATTCTAACACTTCACTCTCTCATTCTCACACTCTTGCTTCATTTTGCACCATTGTTCTTCTTGCTACAAGATCCTCATTAGGCTCCAGCAACATACTCTCATTGCAACACCATTTCTATTTAAGATTGCCAAGCGTCTCCTCCTTTGTACAATGGTGTCACTTTATTCCTTACATTATCAATCTTGAGAGCTCATAGTTGGGAAGGTAACTTTGTATCTTTCTATTTGATTGCATCGTCATGCTTATTAGATAATATTCTATTGTCTTTTATTTTTATCTAGTTATACTACTTCCTTTCTACTTTCTTTATTGATTTCTATCTCTTGTGGCATCTTGGATGTTTGTAGAGGTGGGAACACCAAAATAGGGGTCTGATTGAGGCATACGTCAAATACAACCCAATTTTTTTCCTATTTCTATGTATGTAGGTATATTGAAGTGGAGTTAATCAAAGAATCGATTCATAGGAAGTATGGTACCTATTCTCTATTATTTTTGTTATTCCTACTTTTAGAATAGTTTCCTTTCAAGTATTCTATTTTTTGCATTAACCATGCTATTTTTTTTATTGCAAAAACATAAATAGTCAAATATTCAGTAGGCTTATAGTATATTTTGTCTATTTTTTGGACCTCTATTTGAACAAGATGCCAACATGCCATGCTAGAGTTTGAGATATGCATTTCCATCCTCAAATAGTGATTTATCTAGGCAAAAGACTAAAACCTCTATAACTGTCTCTTCTGACTCTATAAACACCTGGTTTTAGTAGAAGGAAAGTGGTGAATTTCTCACCCTTCCTTTTCAGCCTCATTCTCTTTTCCTTTCAAACCTATCTAATTGTCCTAAGTTATTTTAGGGCAATCCATTCCTTGAGACTCTCTCGTGACTTGGAGTCTCGACGGTGATGCATCACCCTACTCTATAGGTGCTTATAGTTGTATGTTGTTGATACTCTATTATGATATGGTCATGGTTGGATTTCATGCCTTTTACGTTTTTGGTGTTCATTGTTTGATGTCATTCCTTTCTTTATGATAAGTAAAGATGTATTGAGTATGGTTATTGTCAGAAGAGGTGGTATCATTATGATATATTAAGATGAGGATTAGTAGTAATTCTGAAGTTGGAGAGATGTTAATTGTCTCTAGTGTGTTTTATCTCTCATAGTGTTCCTAATTAAGCATGTGTTGTTGCAAGGATGTTCTAGTCTCTACAAGTTAGGGAAAGATTTCGCTACAAGAAGTTATTTTTTGATAACTGTTTGGGAGAATTATTTGTATTCCTCGACCTTTGAAGATATGGTTTTGCAATTTTGGATTTAGTGTTTATATTCTATGAATGTTGCACTTCTATATTTTTAGGTCACCAGTGTTGCTAAGAACGTTTCTAGTATTTGCAGTGTATTGGCAGCTTTGTTGGTTATCTAAAATGGCTCAAAATATGCTCCACATTTCTCCACATTGGTTTTTCTCCTCCTATGGCTTGTTGGACATGCTCTCAAATCTTGTGCAATGTATTAGTTTATTTTTCATGTAATGAAGTGCTTTGCAAGTTGATATATTATTGTTATATCTCATGGTTGTGTATTTTGTGCTTCTAGGATAAAGTATTCTATTTTTTCTTGTCTTGCATTGGTTGTTAATGGCATGAAATATGAAAGAAGAGTCTAAAAGTGTTTTTTGATGTTCCTGGAACATCTCTTTATGGTCTACACATCAATTATTGATCTCTTTGGTGTTGCATATTGTTTTGAGTTTGTTTTCTAGGAAATTTGTGAATTTTTGGACTATAGGGCTTGTTTTCTTGTTTGTTCTATGTGCTTGGCAGTCAATATTGACATTTGAGTTTGTCTTAAGATGTAATTGTGTCTTGACCTACCTTGTTGAGGACTGCATTGAGTAAATTCAGTTGAAGATGTGTTTTTTGGCTGGCTAGTAATGTGCTACATGTTTCATCTACATGTTTCCTTGTTGTCGACTTGGGTTGGTGTATACCAGCATGTGTGTTGTTTGAGATCACATTGAAATATGTAATAAGATTTTTTTTGTTCCTCTCTATCTTTTGGATAAGACCATATTATGATGTTATGGTTGACTTATTGAGATCATTGTTTGTATTCTATTTTGGCTAACCTAATTGGTATTTTGAGATCTTGTAGAGGACATAAATGCAATAAGAATTTTTAATAGGGAAAATAAATAGGAATAAAGAGAGAATAACAATGAAAACAACCACAAATTTCCTAAATCGTGCTAAGATTCCCAAATCGATAATGAAATGCAATGCTGCAAAGGAATTTAATAAATAAGAATCATATCACCTAATTCTCGTGCCTTCTTGACTCATCTTCATTATTCTTCTCCACTTTTCTTTAAATTTTCTCAATTTCCCCTAGATCATGAGTATGAAATATGCACATGTAAGTAGTTTGACATCAAAATGTTGAAGATTATGGTTACCAAAAATAGGATTGAAAAGCTTCTTTTTATAGAAGTTTCATAGATTCGATGGTCGAGATTGATTTGAATTTGAAGGCTCCAAATCACGTGTGAGGACCTGATTGCATAGTTAAATGACTTGATCGATTAGATTGATTGAATATTTAAGTGATTTGATCGATTATTTTCAAGAGTTGTAACTGAGAGAGTCTGTAAGTTAGAAAGCGGTGACAAATCTAGCAGGTGAGTGAACTAAAAGAGAGTGTTACTTAGAAAGAGGTGAGGATTATGCATGAGATATTTACTTAAAGATATGGGAGACATGTGCTAAAATAGAAGAATTAATTATTAAATTAATTCCTTTCTTTTGTGGAGAAAGTGTGTGCACGTGATTAAATAGTTGAATGGAATATTTAATTTATGAAAGCACTTTAGATGAGAGGATAAAATTATTAATTAAACAAATAATAATTTATTTAATTAAATGTGGGAGAATATGAATTAATTGAAATGTGTAATTAAATAAATTTAGGAAACTTATTTAACTAATTTAAAAGAAAATATTAAAATTAATTAGTGACATAATTAAGATAAATTAATGTAATTTACTTAATTAATCAATTTAGAAGAATAATGAAATGAATTAATTAAATGGTTAAGACTATTTAATTAATTATAGGAATTATGATTTTAAGTTATAATCAAATGAATAAAATCATTTGATCATTGTGCAAGTATCTTGAATTAATAATAAAAAATGCAGTCACGGGCCTAAGCCATTTCCAATGTCTACAGAATTCAGTTGCAAGAAGTGAGTGTGGTGGTGTGTGAATGTGGAATGATAAAGTGAATTGAGAAAGGAAGGAATAGATGTGATTTAACACCTCTATCAATAGATTTTATTGTTGACAAATGTTGTAATTTCATATTTTCATGTATCCTGCTATCAAATAGTAAGTCTCTTTAATAGGTTCTTGTAATTTGTGTCTTTCTGTGGGTTTTTGCACCTCAATACTACAAGTCCTTTGTATATTTCCCTAAGTTTGTGTGCCTAATCTTGAGAGTCCTTTTGGGATTAGTGTGCTTCCTTACGCAGTGGTCCTTAAAAAAATTGTAGTTTTGTAAGCAGTGAGCTTCCTATATTGAGAGATTTCTCTTCTTGGTTTTTTCCTTCTTGATTTTTCCATATAAATCTATTATTATCTTGTGCATGTGTGTTCATTTCCTTATCTTCTATTGCTAGTGATTTTCTTAAGAATTATTGATCTATTTATAAGTTGTTAATCTTCTTAAAAGTTTGAATTTGAATATTGTTGAAGGGTTTAAGATTTGAAAGGATTTAAGTTTTTGTACATATTGATTCACTTCCCCTCTTAGTATTTGGGCGTGTTCAACTATTGGTATCAAATCCAAGCTCCTCTAAAGAATATTAACCACTTGAGAAAAGGTCTAGGATGGCACATGATGGATCTTACAAGGGTCCTAGGTTTGATGGGAAAAATTAAACCTTTTAGAAAGTAAGAATGGAAAGCCATCTGAACTCTCTAGGTTTTGGTGTTTGAAATTCTGTCAAGGATGGTTAAACTAGTCCTTTTGCTTCTCCAATAGATTTAGTTGAGATTAGGTTGTGTGAGAAAAATTCCAAGGCAAAGAATTTTATCTTGTATGGATTAGTTGATTCAGATCTTTTGAAGGTGATGAATTGCAATTTTGCTAAGGATGTCTAGGGAAAACTTAGCAACATTTATGAAGGAGATAATAAAGTGAAGCAAGCTAAGATGAAAATATTCAAGAAAAGATTTGATACCTTGAGGATGATAGATGATGAAGATATTGCTAGTTATATACTTTGGTTGGATGAAGTAGTGATGAAGGTGCAACCCAAGACACACAAAATCACACACACAACCAAAGAATAATATTATTATTTTGAATATGAAAATCTTACATGCAGAGGATCTCAAATCCTCAAGTTCTGCAATACATGCAAATTACAGAAAGAAACTACAAAATTTCCCCTTTTTGCAACATGCGATCTTCTTTCCCCAAAACTACTCACAAAAATCAGAAACTACCCCATAAATAGCCCAATTCTCTGTTTGGAGCCAAAAACAACATTCTAATTATGCACCAACTTCCGGAAGCCCTAACTTAAGATTTGATCGTCGGATCTTCAATCATAATACCTTTTTAGAAAGGTCTTGCAAAAATGAAGTTAGAAAGTGGGGCCTATAAGCTAACCACTTTTTTTCTGCCAATTTTTAGGCCCATCCGGAGCCTTTAAGTAGCTCAAAATTAGCTCCGAAGATTCTATAAGGCAAAAATCAAAAATTGAAACTTGAATAACTTTTGAATTGAGAATGATTTTAGCTGAATTATTTCACCAAAGTGTTTATTTCTTTGTCCTGAAGCTTTCCTTTAAGTTATGTCTCCTCACGCCTTCAAATTCACACTTGCTAAAAATAACAGTTGAGCAGAAAAACTAGAAAAGCAGTTCTGAAAGTTGGAACTTATTCTTTGACAAAAAGGGTATCCAGAAATGCAACAACATCTACAATAAGAAAAATGCAAGTAAAGATATTTTTGGGTGATGTAGGATTGCCCTTACACCACTGGGTGCTCCTGCATCAAGTAGCTACTAGAATTAGAGGTCTTGGTGAAGAAGTGAAAGATGGTGAGATTTTGAAGGTTTTGAGATCTCTCCGTAAAGATTATAGTCATAAGATATTTTCTATTGAAGAATCTAAGGAATTAGATAAGTATTCAATAGATGAAATTTTTATACTCTCATAGCCTTTGAAATGAGATAATTTGGCAAAGATGTTCCAAAGAAGGAAGCATCATTCAAATCCAATAAAAAGATAAAAGATGAAGAAATTGATCGGAATGATGACTTTAATGAGGTGGAAGAAAAAATTATGAGAGTATTAAAGAATGGCACTAACAAATACAAAGGTAAGTTACCTTTCAAGCATTTCAATTGTGGGAGAATTCGTCATTTTTCCTCTAAATTCCCTTTTAAATAATTAGAGGATACTAATAGACGAGAGAAGTGTAAAAGAAGTATCCATTCCAAGGAGATATTTTTTTCTTTACAAGATGAGGAAAATGATTCAAATTGTGAAACCCTATTCATGGATATGAGACGAAAAAGGATGATATTGGAGAATGTAGGAGGCTTGGTACCTTGCAGGCTAATAAAGTTATTGAAAGATCAATGGTTTTGTGGATTGACTTTCATGAAAAAGGAAGAAGAAAATGCTTGGGTGATTTATAGTGGTTACTCTAACCACATGACTGGTGACAAGGGAAGGTTCATCAGTCTTAATAAGTGTAATAGTGGAGCTATTAAGTTTTGTGGTGATGAGTCAACACAAATTTGTGGAAAGATTGCTATAATAATTCATGGAAAAAAATAATATTGGGGATGTCCTCTATGTCAAAGGTCTAAAGCATAATCTCCTTAGTGTTAATTAGATGTGTAGAAAATGATATAACCTTACATTTCATGCCAAATTATGTGAGAACAAGAAGGTAGGGCCCAAAATATTAGTTGTAGAAGGTACAAGGACAAATGGAAATGTCTATCATCTAAAGGAGGAAAATGGAAGAATTTTATTATTAGCTCAATTTGGTGAGTGTTGGCAATGGCACAAAATAATGGGACACATCAAATTTGAAAATATGTTAAAGATCAGTTTTGTTCATGCATTTACAGATATACCTAAGATAATTAAGCCTAGAAACACAATATGCAAAGAGTATCAAATGGGAAGAAAACAAAGACAAGTTTCAAGAGAAAGGAGTTCTCTACTACAATGCCATTGGATTTGATTCACACTAACTCATGTGGACCTACAAGAAAAAGGTTAAATTTATTTAATGTTGCTTATTTATGACTACTATAGAATGAATTGGGTTACATTTTTAAGAGAAAAATCAAAATCCATTGATAAGTTTGAGATTTTCAAAGAAAATGTTGAGAATGAAATGGATGCTAAGATCAAATGCTTAAGGTCAAATACAGGGGTTGAATTTACTTCAAATAAATTTGATTTTTTTTGTAAATATCATGGTATTAGGATACTTCTATCTACTCCTCAATTGAATGGGAGAGTGGAGATCAAGAATAGGAATATACAAGAAATGGCTAGGGAAATGATGAATATGTAGACATTCTTGATATGTATTGGAAGGAAGTAGTTCACACTACTATCTACTTGCTTAATAGAATGCAATTGAGGGCGAATATAACTAAGACCCCTTATGAGCTATGGTATGGAAATCCTCCCACTATCAGATAATTCAAAATATTTGATAGAAAATGTTACATCAAGAGAGATGAAGAATACCTTGGAAAGTTTGATTTAAGGTGTGATGAAGGGATATTTCTTGGCTACGTAACCAAGAGAAATACCAATAGATGCTACAACAAGAGTTTGGGAAAGATGATTGTAAGCGCAAATTTCAAGGTAGATGAAGATTTGTGTCAAATTTCACAAGAACTAGATTTTTTTGGATCTAATATATCTCCCTACTTTGAAGAAGAAGATCATGATGAAGAAGAGAAAGAAGAGATGAAACAAGAATTAGAAAAGGTTCCTAAGGCTCCAAAAAAATTGTTTAGAAGAATCATTTTGTAGATAAGATCATTGGAGATAAGAATGAATGTTTTTTGAGCAAGAGAAGGCTTGTAAAAGTAAATGAGTAAGTAAATTTTTTTTACTGTCACAGGTAGATCAAAGGAAATTTAATGATACTAGAAAAGATGAAGGTTGGATGAATGCAATGGAAGAAGAATTTAATTAGATAGAAAATAATCTAACATGGGAATTGGTTCCTCGACCAGTTGATAAGAATATTATAGGAACAAAGTGGGTGTTCTATAACAAGATGAATGAAGATGGTGAAATTGTGAGGAACAAAGCCAAATTGGTATGTAAGGGTTATTCACAAGTTGAAGGTATTGATATTGAGGATATTTTTTCTCGAGTAGCCATAATGGAGGTAATAAGGATGTTTCTTGATTTTTTTCTCACAAGAATTTTAAGGTCTATCAAATGGATTTCAAGTAAGCCTTCTTGAATGGTGACTTGGAGGATGAAGTATATATTGAGAAACTAGATGGTTTCTAGTTATCAAAAGATCCAACGATGGTATGTAAACTCAAGAAAGATTTGTATGGAACCAAGCAAGCTCCTGAGCTTGGTATGCTCGGTTGGATAAGTACTTACTTTAGCAAGCTTTCAAGAATGGTATTGCAGATAGTAATATTCATTTTATAATAGAGAAAGAAAATATTTTGATAGTTGTTATATATTTTAATATCATCTTTGGTTGAGATGATAATATGTGTAAGAAGTTTGTAGAGGATATTTCGAAAGAGTTTGATATGTATATGATTAGTGAGTTATATTTCTTCCTTGGGTTTAAAATTGTTCAACTAGATGATGGTATCTTTATTTATCAAGATAAGTATGTTAAAGAGGTTTGGCATGGAGGATTCCAAACCTATAAGTACTCCTATGGTCACTGGTTGTTATCTGAGCAAGAATAATGAGTCACCTAAGGTTGATCACACCCTTAATAGGTATATGATTGGAGGTTTATTGAACTTGACTACATCTAGACTTGAAATTATACATGCAATATGTTTGGTTCCTAGATATCAAGCTAATCCTAAGAAAATCCATGAGAATGTAGTGAAAAGAATATTCAAATATTTGAAAGGAAGTCTAGATTATGGTTTGTGGTATAAGAAGTATGATAAATTTTCTTCGAGTTCTTATAATGATCGTGATTGGGTGGGATGTGTGGATGACTAGAGAAGAATTTGTGGAAGTGCATTTTTCTTGGGAGACAAATTGGTCTCTTGGTTTAGTAATAATCATGACTCAATGTCCATATCCATAATAAAAGTTGAGTATATTGATGCATCATCTTGCTACATCCAGGTGATTTAGATGAAGAATACTTTAAAGGATAGTGGTGTATGATGAAACCATTCCCATATTATGTGATAATACCACTGTAATTAAAATTTCTAATAATTTAGTAATACATTCAAGAACCAAACATATTTCTATCTGGTCTCACTCTCTAAGGGAGAAGGCTATAAAGTAGGAAGTCGGATTGGATTATGTTCCTACTAAGGATAAGATTATAGATATCTTCACTAACGAACTTTCAAAGGATACTTTTTGACTATCTCTAGAAGAAGTTAGGGTTTATTGCCTCTAATTTTTATAATAAGATGGATAGATGATGCATCTATCCAAGGGGATAAAATCATGTCATATCCTCTTTCTCCTTGATTGATGTGTCCTACCTCTTAGGGGGAGTAGGTAGTTGGATGTTTATTTCTGATAGGGGGGCATGTATAGTTGTTTGAAGTAGAAGTGTTTTTTTCCAAGGGGGGAGAATGTGTTGCTATCACAACTAAATATCTTGGGCCTTTGTCCTTGATGTGAAAGGGGGAGAACTTTCAAGTGTGATTTTCCATCAATGCCAAAGGGTTGAATTTTTTGCATTAGTTGTCATTGATGATAAAACTTAGTTCGGGCTATCATTGGTGCTTACAATTGTATGTTGTTGATACTCTATTTGTTGCAAGTATGATAAGTTTGTGTTTTCATTGATGTCAACAACCCTATGTTATCATTGATGTCTATTGTTGGATAAGATTATTGCAAGAGTGTGAGTAGTTGATGCTTTGATTAGTTGCATTATTCCATCATTAGTAAAGTTACTAGTGTCCACCTCTAATGTTTCTATGATAATATTATGTGATCTATGGTTGAGTTGTGTTGAGGAAGTGCTGAAGATGATGAGAATATGTCTCTGGTGCTTGGTTTCAAGTGTTTTTGAGAAATTTTGATAAAAAGAGGAAATAGTTTGTTGTAGTGATCTATTCTAGGTGACAAAATTATGTTTTGGTTTTGCTCCACATTTCTTCTAGGTTGAATATTTTTTTGTGTGATTCAAATATGTTAATGAGAGGATATTCAGATATTTAAAGGGCACTCTGAATTATGTTTTATGGTATCCAAAGGATAATAAGTTCACCTTAAGTGCTTGCATAGATGTAGATTGAGTTGGTTGTGTAGATGATAGGAAAAGTACAAGTGGTGGTGCATTCTTTCTTGGATGTAGATTGGTATAATGGATAAGTAAGAAATAATATTTAATATCTTTATCTACTATAGAGGCTTAGTACATTGTAACAAAATATTTCTACACAAAAGTGTTGTGGATGAGGCAAATGTTGATAGATATTAGAGTAGTGTATGATGAATTGATTTCTATCTTTTTTGGTAATACAAGTACAATCAATATTTAAAAGAATCTGTTAATGAATTTAAGGAGAAGACATATTTAAATTAGGTTTTACTTTCTGAGAGAGAAAGTTGTGGAGAATGAAGTAAAGCTTGAATATGTCCCTTCAAAGGATCAAATTGCTGATATATTCACTAAGGCTCTTCCTAAGGATACTTTTGACTATCTATAGGAGAAGCTAGGGGTTATCACTCCTCATTCCTTGAAATAGATGCATAAAGAGATGCATCAGTCCAGTGGATCTCAAGATTCATTTTTTTTCAAGATTGATGTTGGAAGGTACCTCTCAGGGGGAGTAGGTAGCAACATTATTGGTTTTTACAGTCAACAGAGTGTGTCTTATCATTGTCCAATTATTGCTTATTTTGTGCATTTGGTGTGTGGTCCTAAGGGGGAGTATATAGATTAGTAAAGGAAAGAAGTTGTAGAATAGTGGTTAGTAGGTTGATCAATACCAAAGGGAGAGAATATATAATGTAAAGATTTAAGTCATTTTCCATTGATGTAAAAGGGGGAGAGAGAGTCATGTGAAAAATAATAATTAATCATGGGGATAAAAAGTAATGTGGAAAAGATAAGATACAAAGGGGAGAGAGAGTAATAAGCTAGTTAAGCAAGGGGGAAAAGTAATGTGAAGAGTTGCATGTATGTTAATATTTAGATTTTTTGTGTCTTGATGGTTTTTCACATCATGTGTTGCCATCAATGACAAAGGGGGAGATTATTACAAGTATAAGAAGTTAGTGTTGTCACTAATGTCAACAAGCCTGTGTTGTCATTGATGTTTATTGTTGGATAAAATTATTACAAGAGTGTCAAAAGTTGATTCTTTGATTAATTGCATTATGTTGTCATTATTATAGCTACTAGTGTCAACCTCTAGTGTTGTTGTAATAAGATTTTGTCATATATGGATGAGTTTCTATTGGTTTAACTATCTTGAGGAAGTGTTGAAGATAACAAGAATGTGTATTTGGTGCTTGATTTCCAAGTGCTTCTGAGAAAATTTGAAGAAAAGAGGAAGTAATGTGTTGCAATGATGTTTTTGGTGACAAATTTTTGTTTTGGTTTTGTTCTGCATTTCTTCTAGGTTGAATTCAATTTTTTTCATAGGTGTTATATTCATGAATTGGTATGTTGGATTGTTGTACAAAATAAGTTGTGTTCACCAGTTTGTGAACTGCGTATTGTAGAGGTGTCTAGGAGAAATGTTTCTACTCCACTTTTCTATGTAGTTATATTTCAAGTCTTGTAAATCTAAAGGAAGGTTTATAGTGTTGTTATCTTACTTCAATCAATATGGTTTGAGATTTGGTGCCTTGGAAGATGGTTTTATTAGTTACAGTCTATGGCAAATTTGTTTGCATGTATTAGGTGTGTACATTCTCCAGGTGAAAGTTGTTGTGAAGGATTTTATTGTATTTTAGGGTATTTATGGAATATTCTAGAGTGTGCTCAGGTGACATTTATTGTTCATGAGTTATGGTTAGATAAAAGGAAGTATGTACTTAAAATTTTAATGGTGTTTACATGGGTATCGACTAACCTTGGTTCTTACACTACTTGTGAAGGTGCTTAGTTTTTTATGGAAGCATGGTGTGGCATGTAAGGATGGATTTAGGTCTTTCTAAGGAATTTTTTAGCTCACCTTCATTCCTTTCCATTGCAAAAAAGTTTTGGTGCTGACCTAATTTGAATTTGCACATTTGAGGTGCATATCCGACCTTGGAGAATGTTTCAAGGTCGAAGATGGTATAAGTATGAGTTGATTTTTTGAAGGATGATAATATATATGTCAGATATGTGAATGATTCAAATTGTAGAGTTGTAGAGTGTGAATTTGAGTAATGCAATGTGAGATTTCATGTGTTAGAATACTAGATGCAATGATCGGAAGGTGTCTACAATTATTTAGTCATGCTACAATGGCTTTGATGAAGTTCTGGTGGATTTTCTATTGCACTGAGATGTTTTTCTATGTGTGACATTCCTTCTCTATCTTCTTTTCTATCCTGGAAGTGAGAATTTCTTCTTTGGGTAGTGAGTCCTTTGATATTGATCCCTATTGTATTAAGTGTTGATATTACTTATGAGCCCTCACCATGGTTTTTCCCTTCTTGGGTTTTCCACATGAATCTATTGTTCTCCTGTTATGGTGTTCAATTATTTCATTTTTTTTATTTACTTTTCATGCTAAATCATCATAACAAAATTAAGGGTTTAATGAATGAATGTGGATTTGAATGTGTATGAGGGTTTTGAAGTTTTAAGGTACAACTGATTTAGGCCCCCTCTCAATTGTCTTGTGTATTCAACACTATTATGATATGTTCATGGTTGTATGTCATGCCTTTGATGTCTTTTATATTCATGGTTGGATGTCATACCTTGTTTTATGACAAGTAAAGATGTATTGAGTATGGTTGCTATTAGAAGAGATGATATCATGATGATATATTAAGATGAGGATTAGAATTATTAATATGATGATTATTAGTGTGTATTTTTCTCTCTCCTAGTGTTCTTAAGGAAGTACATGTTGTTGCAAGGATGTACTGGTCTTTGCAAGTTGGTGAAATATTCTACTACAAGAAGTTGTTTTTTGAAGATCATTTGGGAGAATGCTCTACATTCCTCCATCTTTGAAGATATACTCATGTAGTTTTCGATTTAGTGTTTATGTTTTATGGATGTTGCACTCCTATATCTTTAGGTCACTAGTGTTTTCGAGGAGGTTTCTGGTATTTGTAGTGTATTGGCAATTTTGTTGCTTGTCTTGATTGGTCTAGAAAATGCTTCTTTTTTCTATTCATTGGTGTTTCTAATCCTAGTGCTTGGTGAATGTGCTCTAAGTACTTTTGTAGTGTCTCAATTCATTTTTTGTGTAATGAAGTGTTCCACAAGCTGATTTGTTAATGTTTTATCTCATGGTTGTGTAATTGTGCTTCTAGGATGAAGTATTTTGTTTCTACTTGGCTTGCAATGGCTATTTGTGGCATGAAAATATGAAAGAAGAGTCAAAGTATTTTTGGATGTTCATGGAACATCTCTTTGTGTTCCACACATCAATTCTTGATCTCTTTAGTGTCGTATATTGTTTTGAGTTGGTTTCTTAGGAAATTTGTGAATGTCTAGAAGATAAGGATTTTTTTTAGCTTGTGTTATGTTCTTGGGGGTCTGTGCCAACATTTGAGGTTTTTTTAAGATGTAATTGTATCTTGACCTACCATTTTGAGGACCAAATTGAGTAGATTCAGTTGAAGATGTCTTTTTGGTTCAAATGATAATGTGCTACATTCTTCATCTACACATTTCCTTACTATCAAATTGGGTTGATACATGCGAGCGTGTGTGTTATTTGGGATCAAATCAAAAGATATAATAATATTTTTTTGGTCCTCTCTATATTCTGGATAAAATCACATTATGTTGCTATGTCTAACTTGTTGAGATTATTGTTTGTATTTTGTTTTGGTCAACCTAATTTGTGTTTTAGGATTTTGTGGATGATATAAATGTAGGAAAAAATTAGTTGCAAGAAGTGAGTGAGTGTGGTGGTGTATGAATGTGGAATGATGAAGTGAATTAATAAAAGGAAGGATCAAATGTACCTCAATGCTTTAGTCAGTAGAGTGTATTGTTGACAAATATAATTTTATATTTTCATGTATCTTCTTATCAGACAGTGAGTCTCTTTAGTAGGTCCTTGTAATTTGTATCTTGCCTTGGGATTGTGTGCCTCAGTACTATAATTCCTTTGTATCTTTCCCTAAGGTTGTTTGCCTTAGCTTGTAATTAATTCCAAGAGAAGCGTGCTTCCTTAGGCAGTGAGAATTGAATCAAATTGTAATTCTATAAGAAGTGAGCTTCCTACATTGAGAGATTTCTCTCCAGGGTTTTTCAATGTAAATATGGTGTTATCTTGTGCATGTGTTTTCATTTCCTTATCTTTCATTTTTGTTGATTTTATTAAGAATTGTTGATGTATTTATAAGTTGGTGATCCAGTGAAAAGTCTAGTTTTGAATATCGGTGAAGGGTTTAAGATCTAAAAAGGATTTAAGTTTTTGAAGATACTAATTCACCTCCCCCCACCCTTCCCAATATTTGGGTGTGTTCAATAGACTTGGGGTCTCTTTTTTGGATCTTCAAATTGTGAAATATCTTACAATTCGATATATACCTTCAATAACATGAAAAATTTGACAGAAGGGTTGGTTTGGAACCCACCTCCTTTGGGGTGGATAAAGGTTAACTTTGATGGGGCCTCTAAGAGCAAGTTGGGAGTTGCTAGAGGTGGTGGTGTTTTGAGATACGATAGGGTTAAGTCAATTTTTAATTTTTATCTTCCACTTGGAGTATAATATAGTCATAATGTTGAGGTAACTACTACTATTAATGATATAAAATTAGTACATTCTAAAGATCTTAAGAAAATTATTACGGAAGGAGAATCCTTAAGTATTATTTTATGCCTTAAAGGTTTTTAAGTTTCAAGTTGGGTGATTGATACCTTTAAAAAATTCACCCTTAATATTTTATAATCCATTTAGGAAGTTAATTTTATACGTATTTTTCATGATGGTAATAAAGTGGAGGACTCTTTTTCTATATTTCTTGAGTTAATTATAACAACATCAATATATGCAAGGATTTTGCTTCAATCCACATGAATGTTAAATTAATTATGAGAAATTATTAAATTAATTATGAGAAATTATTACTTTGTAATTTGTGGCTCATAATTGAGATGTAATTATTAATAGAGGAGGGGAACTCACAATATTATCTTATGATTATTTCTACCAATTTTTGAGTTTGTAGCTCAGTGTTTATCATTTATCCCTAGATGAAATGGTAAAATTGGGATATTGTAAGTACTTGTGAATATGATTGAGGGTAATTTTTAGAATATGGGTGGTGAATAAAATATGGTAGAGCCATCAAAGTATGATGGGGTTTTTCAAAAGACTCAAATATGGAAGATTTTAGAGGAATATGGTCTAACCCCACATCTCAAAAGATTAATGGTAATGATCTTGTAGTTATAAAGGTTTTTGCCCATAGATAAAATAATAGAAGGTATTTGTATTTATGTGGGAATTATGTTGAATGGTGACCTTATCGTCCAAATTACTGGTCTTTCTATAAAAGGAATGAAAATATTTAAGAATAAGAAGGATTGTGACAAAGCTCTCCAAGTATTCTTCAAAGGTGATGAGGGAAACACCTTGGTTGAGATACATTCAAGATATGAACATAATTCCCTAAAATAAATGTGAGCTATTGTGGTGGATATTTTTATTAGGTATGTGTCTCTCAAAGGGATATTTTAATCTATCTATGGGTATCATTTTATTTTACTCAATCACTTCAATAAAAAAGATGCATGTTTGGTTTCCATTTTTTATTGTCCTCCATGAAACAATAAATATTTCAAAGTAGAAAGGATCATAATATGGTGTCTCTCCATCAAGGAATCACTTTAATAATTGTTAATGATATTAAATATCATACTCCTAATAGAGATACTACTGGTGATAAAGATAAGTCTAAGAAGAAAAAAAAGCCTAGGGTTATGAATTATACTATTAATTAATATTATAAATATTTCAAGGATAATTAAGGAGGATAGAAATGTGGTGAGGATTATGGAGATTTAGTCATAAAATTCTCAATTCCTTCATCTAATATAGATTAAAATGAGTTTTATGAGGAAATTATACCTACTAAGAAGAACAGGAAACTTGAGGTTGATACCCCTAGACCTCAGTCAACTAAAAGGGGAAAGGGGAACATAAAAAATCACTTTGAAAGAGGTTTCAAAGAATATTAATGAGAAGGACAGTGATGAGGTTGTGGTAAAGGGTGGTGAAGAAGAAAAAGCACCAAATTTGATAGGCAATAGAAAGGGGAAGTCTATTTTGGTGGAGTCGGAGGTTGGGATATGATTCCTTATAATCCAAGACCCTACACTTGATAATTTTGAGGATTTACCTAAGATTTTTGTGAAGGATTATAATCATGATCAATTGTTATATTTCCTAGGAATATTGAAGGAGATAGTTTCTTGTCAACATACTATAACCAAGTGGTTTTATGCTGACATAAATCATACTAAAGTCAAATTGGCTAATATTAAAAGGATATTTGGAGGTCAAAGCCAAATATTGAGGGAAGATATTATTTTGTAGGGGTAGGAAGCAGTCCCATTTTTTTTGAGAGAATTAAGAGAGATATGTTTGAAATTAATAATGGTTTTAAAGAAAATTTGGTTGCTATGAAAAAGTGGAAAAAGGAATATCAATGAAAGGTTTTTTATTTTACAAAATTAATTAAAATCATCAAAAAAGAATTGAAACATTTGGTTTAGGCGATTAAGTGCATTATTCAAAATAATGGTGTAGGTATTAAAATCTTGATTAAAATAATCAAAGATCTCCATGAAGGTCAATTTGTGTAGGAGACTAAAAAATTTAGTAAAAATGATCATCTCAAAGAAAGCATCAAAGCTTGATGTAGAAAGAATAAATATTTCAAGGGAGAAAAGAAAGATTTGATGGGATATTTTAAATTACAAGAATATTTTTATTAAAAGGAGATGAAAGATGTTGAAATATTGAAGCATCTCTAGTTTTTTTGTTGTGTTTCTTTATCCTACTTTTATTGTTGTTGTTTTGTGTTTTTCTATGATTTTTCTTTGGAAAATGTTTTTTCATTATTTGATTGTGTTTTTTATATTAATTGATCTTTTGTAAATTCTTTGAGGCCCCTTCAAAACTTATTTTACTTCTAATTAAAATAAATAAATTAAATACATTTTAGTACATTGGAATTAATGTACCCACTATCATACTCTATTTGATAACACCAAGATGAAGCCTATTCAAGAGTGAGGATGTAATATCTCTCTTTTTGGTGTTTCAATTTTGGATTATTATATTTTTCTTTTGATACAAATTTTATTTGTGTTGTAACAAGAAAATTGGGTTACTATAATAATTTTAACTACCTACCTAATATTATGTGATGGAATTAATAATTAGTGGATTATAAAATGAATGGAGACATTATGTTAATATTGAGAAAATAACATATGTGATGAAATGATTTTTATAATACTCATATTATTTTAATATTTAATTTACGATTTATTCGTGAAAAATATAAAACTATAAATGCATCTTGGAAATTGTAGATATAGGTGGAAGTGATTTGAAGTGGATTAGATAAGCTCTAATAGAAGTAGTCAATGAGAATAATGAAACTTGACATATTGTTGGCATTCTAATTCTTATGATGTATGTAGTTGTCAATATGAATATTTTTTAGTTTTTTAGTTTTTTCATGTTTATGTGAATGCATATTTAATAGTGCCAGTATTACTATCATCATCATATGATAATTTTCTTTCTTGTAATTAAAACTATAATTCTTAACTACTTTTTGAATTAAAATATTTTATTTATTATAAGTTACAATATGAATGAATACTCTATTCATTCATATATCTTTATAATTATTGTTATCTACAAAGTTAGATAAGATGAAAATTTACTCAATCTTGTTGGAAGGACTAAGTTGATACGAGAATTTTTTTTAATAAATTTTATGATAATTAAACTAAAGCTCAAATCCTAAATTCCTAAGGGTAAAGAGCATTATGACCACTATGTAGCATGGTTGAAAGTGGAGTTATCATTGCAATTTTTTAAAAATAATTTTTGTGTTGAAATATACTTAATGTTCTTAGTTGGCTTCCTATGAAACATTTATGAATATATCAACGAAGATGAAAATATAGTGTTAGTGATTATTTATTTGCTTTTTGGTTTTCCATTTGTTTCAGCATTATGGGATTTAATTTGAGAATTTTTTAGGAAGGAAAATTATTTTCTATTGATATCAAAGAGTTAATAGGGAGTTAAAGGAGTAGAAAATAAGTATCGACCTAGTGATTTTTTCTTTCCTTGATTAGTATTTTTGGTATTATTCGTATATGTCATGTTTAGAAAACAGGTTATCTTTCTAGGTTTGATTGTGTCATCAAGATGCATAAGAATTTTTGGGCTCAAAACTCTACAATTTCTAGACTAAGAGAAATAACAAAGTAATTCATTTTATTAAAATTTAGGAACTTTAAATATTGTCTGTTTTTCTCTATGCTTGAATATGTTACATGTTATAAAAAAGTGTTTTGTTTGTGTATAAATGTTTATTATAAAAGATAAATAAAGCTAAATCATAATTATATTTTTATTGAAATTATATTAGAATTTATGGAAATGAAATTTTATCTAATAGAGTATTTAAATATAAAATATTGTGTATTTATTTAATGAGTTTAAAATAATGGAAAATATTTTGGACCAAGACTAAAATTTATTTCACTATAGGTTTTGTACTACATTTTTGTGTGGGATATGGTATTTGAATTATCATTTGTTATTTTTAGAGGTTATAATGAAATGATTCTTGTGATACTTATTCAAATTCTAACCTCTTGAATTGCCATGGCTAGTAAAAGTCCTTAAAATCCTAAATTTTGAAGGGGTTATTTTGTTAATCATGTATTAGGTCTTTTGAAAAGAACCTATCCTTTATTAAAATCCTAGCATATATCTAAGGCCTTTGCACTTTTCTTATGTTTGATCGTTGATTGGTTTTCCTAGTTTCCTATATTTTAAGTTACACCTTGAGGCCTTTGTCTTGTACATGATTATTGACCCATTTTGTTAGAATTTAGAGCAAGCTCATTTTTTTAATAAATTTTAATCTATCATTAAATCCTTGTGCTCTACTATGTCCCATATGATATTTGTTGGATTTTTTCATAGTCTCTTTGATTTGTTGAAGCTTCTTTTGTGTTTTTGTTCTCCCTATGAACCTATGAAATATTTTTTGTCTCCATACAATGTAAATGTGTATGGGTCTCTAACAAATGAAACCATGAGTCTTTTTTCACAAAAGTAACATAAGCCTATTAGTGAAGCCCCCTTTAATCATTCATTACTGGACCCACTTTTTTCTTAGTAGCTTCAAGTTGTTTATTAGAGCACATGCATTTTAACCTTTTAAGTTGTACAAAGATTGTTGCATCATAGAGCCTTTTATTTTGAAAGAATTAGTCTCCATAGATTTGTGAAGAGCATTTATTTCAAGAAAAAGGAATGTATCTTACCTTTTCGTGCCAACTATAACCTTCATAGGACAATGTTAAACTAAGCTACTATTCCCCCAAACTCCCAAAATTACACCATGTGTCTATTCTTGCTTGTTGTTGATGTTTTGAGAAGAAATGAAATATCAAGAAAGCCTTAAGGTTTTTCCTTTTGCTCCTACAAATCCCCAAAATAGTGACATGTATCCTAGAGCTATGCAAATGAAAAAAATATTTATCATCTTGGAAGGAATTTCAAATTTCCATAATCACCATCAATTTGTTGACATCGATGACCCATATTCAAAAATAGAGAATGGCTACCACCGATCACATATTCAAGCATGTAGAGACATTAGTGGTCGAATTGATCTGTATATACCAAATTCTCAAGGGTATTGGCTTAATTGCCTCATTTCTAATTATTCAAAACATAAAATAAAAGTACTACATTGAAATTTCTATAGAATTTCAAGTGAACGAGGGTTTTCATGGTAAAATTAGGGCTTTTTGCTAATGCTAAACAAGTAATTACAACCATATATGTGTATTTTGAGCTTTAGGGGGTAAGTTTTTGTAGGTGTTAGGGATTAAAGGGATATTTTAAAGCTCTATGAGGGTGGAATTGTGAGAAATTTTATAGAAATATTCTTTGAAGTATAAGATTTCAAAACTCTAGATTTTTGAATATTAAAACCCTCGATTGAAAACTATGGATGATACTTCAAGGTGTATCAAGAGGGGTTTAGATGGAGATATAATGGATAAATTTCCAAGATTGACTAAGAGTCCTAGAATAAATCAAGTTTATGGGATCTTATTTGATAGATTTTTTTATAAGAACGAAAATTATAAAGACCCTATAATTCTAACCCAGACATATGCCCTATTTAATAATTCCTTCTAAAAAGCCTTAAAATATAGACCTATCTTAAACATATAGAGATTAGGGTTGGGGAGGTTGGTTGTGCCCAAATTGTTTTTAAATGTTGACCTAATTAGGGCAATTTCATAGGCATACAACCCTAAGAAGAGGGAATTTTTCATGGACCAGTAAATTCTTGATTCCCTTGGATAGGGTTTATATTTGTAAAGTTTTCTACCCAAACCCTGATTCCTAATTACATATAGACTTGGGAGCCCTTACCAGAGAGTACCAGAGGCATAGGGACAATTATAGAGTTAAATGACTACCATGTTTTAGGTCTAGAGGATCTAACAAATAACTAAGAAGGTTTACTACTGGAGAATTGGAACCTTTTGGCTATGATATATTTAAGGACTAATTTGTGAAGAGATACTTCTCATTATGTCAAGTTTTGGGATTGGATAGTAAGATTCAGATATTAGTTAATTTGATGGTATTAGCTATATACATTCAAAGAAATGATGTGAACAAACCATCTGACTATGATGGATACATTACATAAGAGATTCACAAATCCTCAAGTTCACTCAAGAAATGCAAAAAAATAGTACACTTCAAATGGTACTCAATTTTGTGTCATATTATCTTGTTTAGTGGAGAGCGTATATGGTCCCAAAACATGAAAATTAGGGCTATGGATGATAAATAAAAAATTATGTCAGTCTAAGAATGGACTTATATTTGGGATAAAGACTATG
This sequence comes from Sequoiadendron giganteum, assembly GCA_007115665.2. Classification (NCBI taxonomy): domain Eukaryota; kingdom Viridiplantae; phylum Streptophyta; class Pinopsida; order Cupressales; family Cupressaceae; genus Sequoiadendron; species Sequoiadendron giganteum. Next base: position 603,989,517 of record CM021108.1, on the reverse strand, counting down.
AAAAATCTAATTACTCTATTTTTGAGGAATGATTTGTTATAACAGTTTTGAAGAAATTTGGATTTCCTATGGATTGGAGATTATCAAGTAAGATTAAAAAAATTTAAGGCCGAAGGACCTTTTTCTAGAAAAGGGGGTCAATCACAACTAGGGTGATTGTTTATTCTAAATAGATGTCACTATAATTAGAGTGTATAGGCCCCCACTTACACCTCATGTGCTCCCCAAAAGTGTGTCAGACCAGATTTCCTTCTTAGAGATGATTTGGCAATTGAATGAGTCTAATAAGACTCATTTTAGGAATAATAAGAAGCATTCTATTCTCCTTCTCTATAGTGGCATTTTTAGCTTTCTCGGTGACATCAAGGGAGGGAATGGAGTTTTTTTATGAAATTTTTATACCTTAAAAAATGGCATTAAACAAGATTAGGAGGTGTGACCTAACACATTTTATCAATAATCAGAGAACCATTTTCAAACTGGCACCCTTCTCACATGAATATAATAATGTGAAAGACTTGATCATAAATTGTTCCACAAAGAAGGAAGCTAAAAAAAAGAGCATTATGGGTAAAAATACAAATGGTTGAGGCCAAGAGGAATTAGGTAGATCCATCAATTGAGGGATCATTCCCACACATAAAGGATCCTATAATGAGGACAATGATAATGCAGGATAATTCTAGTGAATTAATATCAAATGTACCAAGTCTCCCACCAAATGGTCCTAGCCCCTCAAATTCAAAAAGGTGTTTCACACCAAGTACCCAACAAGTTACCCCCTTGCAATAGATTGAACCCTCATCTAGACCTTTGTTTTATTATCCCCTAGGCCCATATGAGATCTATGATAATACAAGTAGTTCAAGCAATGCATTTTGATGGAACCATTAAAAATTTGTATGGCTTCTTATCCTTTTCCCATTTTATGAGCTTCCAAAATGATGTTATCATGGATAGGAGTTGTTATGAACCTACCTATGGTTTCTTTTATTCCTAAAACCCTTCTAAACCCTAATGGTCATTTTCCCTTTGCACTTTTATTTTAAATTCTTGTTGATCCTTTGTTTCTAGTAGCCAGTCATCTAAGTAGCAACTTATGTATTTAACTCTATTTGTTGGATGACCTTGTTGATATAATATTGAATATCAGTACATTACCTTTAACATAGTGGAAATATTTCATACTGTTAAAATATTTTGTGCAAAATTTCCTAATACCTGTATGCCTTTGTAAAAAGTATATTCATTTCATTTCCTAGGTGTGTCCCCCTTTTAAAACAACTGTAAGCACACATGTAAAATTAATTCACTTAAACTCCAAAAGCCCGACCTACATTGGACATGTGGTAACCCTTAATTGCATCATGAATTTCCTTCACATCATAATTTATCTTCATAATGCATATAAAAATTGTGGTACACAATGGCTTATAAACCTTTTGAAATGGAGGACACCTATTGGAATCTTGTTTAATGCATTACCTCAACACATAACAATTTCAAGAAAAGAGCAAAAAGTTAAATTGTGCTAGGCTCATTACATCACAAAAGGGAGAGGTGTTAACAAAAAATTACGTCACAATGCTCTAATGCATTACATGTGTGTATACTCAATGCAAAGCGAGAATGCACTAAGGAGGGAGCTCCTAAGATCTTAACACATGGTTGTATCATATCACAACACTAAGGTTCTTTGTATCACATATTTTAGATGGGAGCACAAATGGAAATTGTGATGTACAATACAAAGAAATGTGAAGGGTATATAGAGAGAATATTCTATGATAGGTGTCAACATTTTTCTCCATTGCATAGGCTCATTGAAATGCATTTTCAATTCTTCAATGCAAAAGAAATTGTGTTATCTGCTAATACACAAAGGGAAATGTAAGAATGATGTAAAGGGATAGATGGAAATGTTTGGCTGCATAGCACAGATCTAGCACATCACATTTTTGGATCCTTGACACATAAAAAATGCAATTAGTTCAAAAGGCAAGCCAATGATGTGTGTCAATGTTTAGAGGTAGCACAACGATTCTTTACATTGGATTTTCATAAAACCCATTTCAAATGGAAATTATGATACGAAGGAGGACTATGATAGTTGTTTATCTTTCTTTAAATTAATTTGATCAATGGTCTAAATTCAAATTGGAAAAACTAGTTGGCAATTCATCTATTTCATCTGTGCAAGCTATCATGGTGCATTTATGGCATATCTTCTACTTTTCTAGAGCCATAAAACATTGAATTGCATCATTTTTCATCATAATTGTAATCAAACTCAACATTTATGGTACATATAATTATCAAAAGGAAAAATTCAAGTAGAAAAAAGCTATGGTTTTCATTCAAAATTTTAGGTAAGTTCCCTAAATCTACCTATAATTGTTGAGAATTTGGTTGAATTATTGAGGGGAAAGGAATTGTAAGTGTTTTTTGGGGTAATTAGGGTTGTTTTAAATCTTAAAAAGATAATGTAAAACCCTAGGTATTTTAAAATATTTATACTTGAATCCTTGTTCTTTAAAAAAACCTAAAAATGAGTGATACAAGTGGAAAATCTAAGGGCCTTAAGAGATTCATGGAGGAGGACCATATGGATCAGCTCCCTGGTTCACAAAGATAGGGAAAGTATGCATAGGGTGTGTGGATTATTGGAGATAAATTGTAGGATTCTTCTGCTCAAATTGGAGATTTTGTAACTATTATCACTTAAGATTACACCCTAGTTGATTATGCACTCAACTATCCTATGAAACATGAAAAAATCCTCAAGATGTGGGTTACTTAAAACAAGGATTAGTCTCTAGAGTGGGCTAGCTCCCCTAATGGATCACCTAAAACTTACTAGAAATCTCAAAGAAAATTGATAGAAGGATACTTGAAATGAAAATCCTAAAGCTAAAGAGGTCATGCACTAGAAATCTCTATATTGAACTGCTTTAACCATATCACAATGACTCAAATAAAACCATGAACCACATAAATATTTCATATTAATGTGTTGGTTTCACCTTTTTGCATGAATTAAAATAGGTTTCACAACTTCAATCTATTGAAATGGTTATAGAACATATAACTTGCACTTAAACATGCATCCTTTACCAAAATATTACTTAAAAAGAGATAAAATGAAGGACTGAAAACTCAAATCACAACAAATCCATCTACAAATTCATTAGCAATATGAGACAATGGAAAAATGAGAAGGAACTATTGTAATTTGTTCATTAAATCAAAAGGAATGTTTACAATGAATCTTAGAATGAGTTACAAGGATCATATTTTATATTGTGAGCATGAAAAGAAAGAAAGAACTAAAGAATGTAATGCCTAAGAGATCTTTTTTTTTATAGAAATTAAACTCCTCAATCCACTTTTGATTGATTTGGAGTTGAAATATAAATAATACAACTTGATTGAAGCTAATTGATCACCTTGACTACTGCAAACTCCACAAAATCAACTCCTAGACTGAAGGAAACAACTAATGTTCAAATCTAGGTGCCCTCCTTTGTTGTTGAAGAAAATTGATTTATTTCCAATATTTGTCCTAAAATATTCCCTTGCTATAAATAACTACTAAAAAATTTCCCCTAGTATAGGTCTACACTATGCATTTTTTTGAGTTGTCATCATGTGTTGGGTCTTCAACAAAAAACTAGTCACTGTCTTCATTAACCTACACTCAACATCTTTCATTTAATTTACATATTCCTATACTCTACAATATGAATGTAAAAAATACCATCATCACTCCCTAACAAAAGACTCATTTCCCTTCATTTACCATGCTTGATATGATGATTGTTATGAACCATCTTTTGATTGATAGTATGAGATGGAATTCATGCCTTTCATGATAGTGATGGTTCATCCAAGACTTTAGACTGTCATCAACACTTTGATCACATTGCAATTCATAGTTCTTAACTTGGAATAAGACCACTATCTTCATAAACCTAAATAGTCCCTATTGAAATTGATCATCTTCACTGTTGTTTCAAGACCTTGGTACAATGGTTTTAAAATAAATGAAACCATGATTGCTATATTAATTGTCTTGTTGGTGGTCCTTGAAGGATTGAATGAAAACTTATAAAATGCCTACCATTTGAAGGCTAAAAAATCTCTCATGAATAGACTATGGTTACTAATTTTTTATCTACCTCTTGCAAGCTACAAACCACTATATTGCTACCATGCTATTTTCCACTCCTTTTAAGACCTAGGGTTTCCAAGCTCATATATTGAAAATCACAATGCTCAAGGAATCAAATCTCATGGGTTTAAAAGCATGAAAACCCTCTTATTCTCATTGATTTACTATCATACAACACATAGGTCTAAAATGCATCTTTTAATATGAATATGCATTCTGAACAACCTGTATCAAACCCTAGCCCATATCATAAAATGAAGCCCCCAAACATATGAAACCATCCTCATAATGCAATGGAAGAAGGAAATCACACCCATTTGTCTTTACAAACACAAAGGTGAAGCAAGAATACTTTTGAGAGGTAGATCCATGAAATATGGAGTTGAAATGTTGTAAATATGAGGATCTTGCCTTTTGCAAAGTTATAGTTTCCTTCAAGAAGTTAATCTTTCCTTCCTTATTTTCCCAAAAATCAAGCCAATAGCTTGCATGGAAAGAAAACTCACATGAATTTTCCCTCCCAAAGCCAAAATCAAAGTGAAATATTATCCTTTATGAAACCTACCTGTGAATTTTCTAAAAATAGCCTTATAAAAGGATTAATAATGCCTTTTCTAATTTTTTTAATATGAAATAAATGTCTTTTAAATAAATTATTGACTTTTAATATTATAATTTGCACTATGATAATATTAAAAAGGGTTTTTTTCTTAAATATGCTTTAAAACATGGCAAAAAAGAAGGCCTTTAGCATCTCTTTTCCCCTTTTTGATAAAATATTTTCCTAATCGAGCTCTTGTGAAACCTTAAGAGGACCTATTGACCTTTTAATGCACTATTTTAACCTAGAAGGTAAAAATAGGTAACATTTTGGTGGCATCTCAGGGGTGTTTTCTTGCAAAACAAGAAAGACCAGTAGCCTATTTGATATTTGTTGGGCATAGGAGTCAAACTAGATTTGAATCAACTCTAGAAAAAACTTGTAACCCAACTGATAAGAACATGAACAATGAAAAAAACCATTGACAAGACAAAAAAATTGTTAATCATTACTTAGGGGAAAGGAAAAACTAAACATTTGATGAGGGATACACCACCCAAAAGCCATACAAAACACAACAATAGATACCAACATAGAAGATGCGAGATAGAAAATAACTCTTTCAAATTTTTTCAGACAAAGAAATTGCAAATTCAAAAATTACAATGCTATAACCTCATGGGCTTGATTCATTACAACAAAATAAACTTTGAAATAAAATCTATTATTTATCCACAATTTGCACTAATGGAGCCACCCTATAACCTCCACTCAACCATTTTTATTTTACCCCAATAACCACCCTACAATGTTCTAGAAAGTGTAACTTTCCCTTTCGTTATTGGTGCCAAAAGTCCAACCATTTGATTTTTTGCCCAGGAAGATATTTTAATGAAATTCAATTTTTAGTGGGACAACTTCTTAGAGCCATAAATTTTTACTCATTGTTTGATTTTATATTATAATATATCGTTGGAAAGCTCTCAAAGATATCTACAATGCTGAAATTATCTAAAGATTATTTCATCTATTTTTTTGAGCTTTTTCGAGGCTTCTAATATTTTCAAATTTGAATTTGAAGCTATATTGGAGAAATTTCTCGAGGAAAAAAATTGAATATCTTCCAAATGGTATAGGGCATTGAGATGATTGTTTTATCACGAAAAAATATTTTTTAGTTTCGCTCCTTGGGGTAAATTTTTAGGTCCATACGAGCCTGTTTAGGCCAGGTTACTGAAAATAGTTATTGATTGTTTTTCACCTTTTCTAACTTATGACTACCTTACACCCCTTAAGTTCCATCATGGGACTCAAAAAAACTAAATAAAATAACGAAAAAACATTTTTTTGGGTGATACAAGATTGCCCCTACACCATTGAATGCTCTTGCATCAGTCACCTAGGGTAATTATAAAAGTGACCCTATCACTTCTCAAGAGTTAGAGGGAAACCAAGATGGTTAACCTCAGCCTCAAACAACCATGATTAATATTCAACGGGACTTCATCTCCATTTCACCAAGTACTCTACATATTGCTTATTTCTTGTGTGTCTACCCACATGACTATCCAAAATTTCCTCTATCTCCTCCTTTTCTGAAGTAGGTTCTAGAACATTCTATTTTTATTCTATTATTTTTTCATCAATCCCTCCTTCATGATATTTTGTTAAATTTGAAATGTTAAACACAGGTGAAATATGAATTTCATCAGCCAACTCTACCTCATATGCATTTCCTAAATCATGCTTCTTCAAGATCTTGCATGGTCCAAACTTCTTCATCTTGAACTTATTGTATGTACGAACTAGAAACCTATCCTTTCACAAATGAACCATGACTTCATCTCCTACCCGAAACTCCTTATACCTCCTTTTTTGAACTACATTACCCTTATATTGTGATTTCATCTTATTGATATGTTTCTTCAACTTTTCATGCAAATTCTTTAGTTGCTTAGCAAAATATTCAACCTTAGCTCTACTCTTCTCCCCCTTATCCATCTTTCTCAATTCAAAACTAGTTCTTTAACTACTCCCATACACAATTTGGAATGTTTATTTACCAATGCTCTTGTTGATAGAATTTTATAAGAAATTTTTTCCTATGGTAAAATCAAATCCCATCCCTTGGGTTTGTCTCCTAGTAAGAATCTTAGTGGGTTACCCAAACTCCTATTCACCACCTCTATTTGTCCATCTATCTACAGATGGTGCATAGAAATGAAGTTCAAGTATGTCTTCAACTTCTTTCATAATTTCCTTTATAAATAACCAACAAATTTGGTATCTCTATCTGAAACTATACTCTTTAGTAAACCATGTAATCTCACCACCTCTCTAAAACATAATTCTGCAACATGAATAACATCACTAGTCTTATGCTATGGAATGAAGTGTGCCATCTTTGAAAATCTGTCTACCACCATAAATATGGAATCATGCCCTCTTTGTGTCCTCGACGATCCAAGAAAAAAATCCATACTAATGTCCTTCCTTGGCCTCTCATGTATAGATAATGGCTAATACAATCCATTATTCCGACTTGTTGCTTTCACCATCTTACATACTCTATAACTCTGCAAAAAAAAAATCACATCTTGCTACAACTCTGGCTAGTAGTCACACTCATAAACAATAGCAATGGTATTATCTCGACCAAAGTGTTCAGCTAATCCTCCATGGTGTTTCTCCTTGATCAGGTTCTCTCTCATGGAAGTAATTGGAATGCACAACTAATTCCCTCAAAAAAACATACCATCTTGATGTTAAAATCCAGCCATCTCATCGTATCCAAAGTGATAGGCTCCTTGCAATATCTCCAAGCCTCTGTAAAATCAGGACCCTTTGGATACAAGCTCTTGAGTTCATTGAGCCCAAAAACTCTAATCTGCATTTATGTTAACAATTTTTTCCTCCTAATTAAGACATCTACAACTTTGTTATATCTTCCACTCCTATGCTTCAAAACAAATGTATAAATTTTCAAAATTTCAATCCATTTTAAATGTCTTTTATTCAACTCCCCTTGACTATTCAAATATTGTAAAGCTTGATGATCAGTAAATAGAGAAAACTCTTTTGGAAAAAAATAGTGTCTCCATTTCTTCAAAGCTTGAACTATAGCATAAAACTCATGATCATAAATAAAATACTTCTTCTTTGCATCATTCAAATTTTCTCCAAAATAGGCAACAAGTTTATCTTCTTGACTCAAAATAGCTCCAATGGAATTACCACTAGCATCTAAAATCTACTTGAAATACCTTGTTGAAATCTATAAGTGCCAAAACAAGTTGCTATATAACTTTCTTTTTCAACATATCAAAAAAAAAATATACTCCTATAGTCCACTTAAAATATTTTCTATCCCTTCTCATTTTTTTAGTTAGAGGTGCACAAATACTACTGAAACCTTTGATAAAATTTCTATAAAAACTTGATAAACTATGAAAATATCTCATCTCTATAACACTCCTTGGTGTAGGCCATTCGACAATAGCTTTCACCTTCTTTGGATCCATCTTAAGACCCTCTAGTAAGATAATGAATCCCAGGTACACAAACTCTCTCTTCACAAAAATACACTTCTTCAAATTGATCAACGATTTCTCCTCTCTCAACTTCTCAAAAAAAATTCTAATATGGATAAAATGATCCTCCAATGTCTTGCTAAAAATTAAAATTTCATATAAATAAACAATGACAAATTTACCCTGAAACTCTTTCAATACCTCATTCATGATTTGCATGAATTTTCTCGATGCATTGGTTAGCCCAAAAGGGATGACTAACCACTTGTACAAGCCCTCTTTCATCTTGAATATTGTCTTCCATTCATTTCCTTCTGTAATAATATATGGTGATAGCCACTCTTCAGATCTATCTTCATGAAGTACTCAACTCCACTCAAACAATCCATGATGTCATCCATCCTTGGAAAGGGGAATTTTCACTTGATGGTGATCTTGTTGATGGCTCAGGAGTCTATACACATCCTCCATTCTCCATCCTTCTTTGGTGTTAGTACTCCAAGTACCACACATGGGCTCAAACTCTCTCGAATCAATCCCTTCTGCAACAAATCTTGCATTTGTCTATTCAACTCTTCATTCTCTATTGAAGTCATTCAATAGGCTACCTTATTTGATAAATTGGCTCCAAGAATCAGATCCATCTGATAGCTAATCTTCCTTACTAGAGGAAAACCCTTAAGTATGTTATCAGAAACAATATCTTGAAACTCATTCAACAAATTTGAAACCTCTATAGGTACCTCATTAGTATCTTCTTTATCAACTCTATGGATCAATACAAAAAACATATGCTCATTCATCATACCTTCTAGGAAATTTCTTCCATCAACCAAAAAAAATCTTGCATTACTATATATATTTTCTTCTGCCTCCCTCAGGGGTTTCAACTTTTGACAAAAACCATCCTTTGTGAAGGAATAGGTGTTATCATGTCCATCATTCACTGCTCACTGATCAAACTACCATGGTCTACCTAGCAACATGTGACAAGCATCCATAAGAATAATATCACACAAAACCTCATCCTTATAGTTACCAATCTTTAAATTTACCAAACATTGCTCATTGACCAATGCCCTATGGTCATTTTTCAACCATGCTATATAGTATGGTTTTGGATGCTTTCTCCTCTCCAAATACAATTTAGTGACCATTTCTTTTGAAATAATATTATCAATTCTACATCCATCAATAATAATATTAAAAACTTTAACCTCACACTTGCATGGAGTGTGGAACAAGTTCTTTCTTTGATCTAGTTCCTTCAACTCATTCAACTAGACTCTTTTGACAACAAGGGTCTCTCCTCTTTCGAAATCTTCAAAATGTGAAGATTGAGCATCTTTATCCACATGGGAAACTTGTGCACTACCTTTAGGTCTTCTATATGTCCTCTCTTGATGTTGAGGAAAATCATAGGCTCTATGTCCTTCTCTGCATTGAAAACAAGCTCCATAGAAGCCTCCTCTTCTTGGTCCTTATCTAGATATTCCTCTTCCTCTTTGGTCTCCATTATTCTAATCATGAGTATGATATGAGTTATCTCCTTTTTGGTTCTGGCTGGTACTGGATCCCTCACCCTTATTTTGATCTTCACTTCAGCCTCCATATGATTGTCCACTAGTCTTTCCACCATGACCTCCCCCTCTTTGCTTGCTTTCAAACCTTTTGTTCAAATTTTCATCTACCTTCAAAGAAAACTTATATGCATCTTCAATGGTAGAAATTATTACTAGACTCAACTCTTCTTGAATGCTCGACTTTAACCCATTTATGTAATGGGAAACTTCTCCTTTTTAGCCTCAGAGTAGCCTGTTCTAATCAGGACTCGATAGAATTATTTTGTATACTCCTTAAAAAAATTTCCAACATGTTTCAACCCTTGCATCTTCTTCAAATAAATCTAGCTCATAGTCTAGAGGAATGAACTATCTCTTCAATTTCTCCACCGTCCAATCCCATTTCATTATTTTATCTTTTCCTCTTTTATTTCTCTTCATCTAGACTTCTTTCCACCATATGCTAGCATGGCCTTTTATTGCAAATTCTACCCTCTCTAGATCTTATATTTCCTCATACTCAAAATAATCTTCCATTTCATTGACTGAATCAATCAAATCATCTAGATTCTAGTTTCGAGAAAAAATAGCAACTTCTATCTTTGATCTGTTTCCAATCTTGGAAATGGCCCTAATCAGTTTGACTTCTCTAGGATCCATTACATCTTGTGCTTCTTCTTCGAATGGCTCTTCATTTTCAGCCTAATCTTCACTTTCATCTCTTCTTCTGACATCAACTCCTTTCTCTTGTAGCGCTTGAAATTGTCGTTGGAGGGATCTAAAACCCTCTTTTGTTACCCCAACATTTCTTCCACCATGGTTTCTTCATGGAGACATCTTTTCTCATAGACCCACAACCACAAGTCCTGGTGTAAATCGCCTCACATTCGATGATCTACACACTCAGAAAAACTTGCTCTGATGCCACTTGATGAGGGCTACACCACCTGAAACCCACACAAAACACAACAATAGATATCAACACAAAAGATGTGAGACATAGAATAAATCACTTTCAATTATTTTTAGAAAATGAAATTACAGATTCAGAAATTACAATGTTATAGCCTCATGGGCTTGATTCATTACAACAAAATCAACTCTGAAAGAAAATATATTATTCAAAGCCACAATGTACACTAATAGAGCCAAGCTAAAATCTCCAATAAACATTTTTTATTTTACCCCAATAACCACCCTAGAATGTTCAAGAAAGTGTAACTTTTCCTTTTATTTTTGGTGCCAAAAGTCCAGCCATTTGATTTTTCAGATAGGAAGATATTTTAATGAAATTCACTTTTTAGTGGGCCAACTTCCCGAAACCATAAATTTTGACTCGAGTGTCTGATTCACTATTATAATATATCATTTCAAAGGTCTTAAATAGATCTACAATGTCCAAAATATTTGAAGATGGTTTCATCTAGTTTTTTGAGCTTTTTTGAGGCTTCTAAGGTTTTCAAATTTTAGTTTCAAGCTGCATTGGAGCAATTTCTCCGGACAAAAACTTTAATATCTTCCAAATGGTACAAGTAATTGAGATAATTCTTTTGCCACCAAAAATATATTTTTAGTTTGGCTCCTTGGGGTAAATTTTCAGGTCCATATAAGCCCATTTAGGTTGAGTTACTTAAATATTAAGTGACCCCTTTTTCAAGAAATATAAATACTAATTATCTTACACCCCTTAAGTTCCATCAAGGGACTCAAAAAAACTAAATAAAATAAGGAAAAAATAATTTTTTGGGTGATGCAAGATTGCCCCTACACCATTGAATGCTCCTACATCAACATTGGTGTAACAACACCTTATTTGAAAGAGATACCTACTCTAAGCTACTCTAACCAACAATGATGGTGCTCAAGAAAATGCATTAATTGGATTTATAAAATAACTTCCTTTCCTAACCTACAACAAAGGATGTTTTGCATGTTCATGAACTACTGATAAGAGGTGAGAAACAAGAGGAAACCCCACAAATAGTTGCAATTATTCCTAAAGGACACAAAAAAACTCACTCAACCCTTGAATTTGACCAAACATAATATTGGTTTGGCCTGAATGGGTAAGTTATCTATCTTCTATTCTTTAGTTGCAATTTCATCCTTAGGTGCACTAAAATCTTGTTGTATCTTGTTGGTATCCTTCTTGGCTAAATCTTTGATGGGGAATCCTCTTGAAAGGATGAAACTTTAACTCTTACTACTGATTTCTTGTTGGTTGTCTGTTATTTCAACATCCTCTTTCTGATTGTAATGACTTGAAATCATGGCATCAACCTTTGAACAAAACTCCAATAGTATGTTTGTGCATAAATCTTCATCAAACTCATATTTATTTTCCTCATTCATGCAATGCTCTAAGATATCTTCATGACTTCTTTCTTGAGAACTTAAATAGATCAAAACTCATACCTTGGAAACCAATTTTTTTCTTTTTCTCGTATTCAACTTAAATAATACTTACATCCATCTCAATCTCTTGACTATTCTAATCAAGGCTACTCTCATTTACCTGCTCATGAATTAGCACCTTGTCCAAATTATTTTCATCATTTTGATATTCAAAACCTAGAATTGATTTTAATATAGACATGCTATTTTCATTTTCATCCACAAAACCAATAAGTTCATCAAAAACATAAATTGGAACCTGAGATTCAACACCAACTTCTTTCACATTGTCTAAGTTTGCAACAAAAGCCTCGAGATCATTCCAAAACAGATCTTATTCACAATATTCTTGGATTTTTGTTGAAAGAGGATTATTTTTACCTCATGGCATCTTTCATCAAGCTTTCTAGACTACACAAAAGGTTAAATTTTATACTCCTCTTCATGATCCAAGGCTTCATTATCACATTGATTATTATCAATCAACAACTCACCACATTGTATGGAATCTTCTTACTAGTCAAAGACTATTGTTGATAAGATAAAAATCACACCTTCTTCATCATTTTAAATGAAAGAAGGTAACTCATCAAACTAAACTCTAGAATTGTCTTCATGATTAGCCTCTTTTACCTTTTCATCTTGTTTTCTTGGCTAACCTTCTAAGATAAGAATTGAAAAAATTTCATCATCCTCAACAAAATTAGGAAGCTTGTTAGTTAAAATATTAAAAAAATCATCTTGAGAGATATTTTTTTGTTCATGGTGAGTGAGCTATCCTGATATACAATGTGTCCACCCTGATAAAGGAAAATAGTGAAAGGAAAATTAGATTCATCTAGTGGGGAAACTTGGGGAGTTTCTTAAGTTTCTTGAAGGAAAATAGGCTCTTTAAGGGGTTGGTATTGAGGAACAACAAGTTATTTTTATGTCATCATAGGCTCTTGCAATGGTAAAGGATCTCTAAAACTTAGAATCTTGAATTTATGAGGGTTAAGAGGCTCACTTTATTTGAAACTTGGAAACTTATACTTGAAAACCTCCTCTTGAAAAGACTAGTCTAAAATGAAAAGAGTTGTTTGAACTTCATGCCTTTTTATTTAAGAAATAAAAAGCTTCATCTTCTCCTCTTTTGCATTTATCTCCCTTTCAAGATAATCTTCAAATTGTACCATTTATGTATCCAACTCCTTCTCATGAAGCTAGGCTTGATAAGCCAACTCTTCCTGCTGCAAATCAAAATCTTGCTATCTCTTGATGTCATTCGACAACTTATCCATGTATAGAAATGAACCTTTTATCTCACTAATATCCTTATTGTCAAGATTTTAGATCTTATCAAAAATATTCTTGTAATGGTTTGACATAAAAGGATCTTCCTAAGACTGATTATATGAATGCTAGTTATCAACAAAATCTTTTTGTTGGGAATGGTTTTGAATATATGTAGGCTGATATGGAGGTTGAGTAGAGGTGGTTGGGTGGAAATCATTTTGAACATGTTGATTTCCTTGAAAATTCATGGAATTTGGACTAAAACCAGCAACATGATTGACTTGATATGGTTGATAGGTGGTGGATAAGCAACATTCTCATTATATGATGGATGATATGACATATTTCCATGAAATATAGACATGTTTATTTATTAAAAATCTGTAAAAACAAACAAAATTAGACTTGTTTGAAGCAAGCCAACACTTGGTCATACTAAAACTAGTAAAATTTCATTTTAGAGTCATCATGTGTGTTGTTTTCTTGCATCCAAAGACAAAGATCATTAACATACACACTAGGTATCAAAGATATATGATAAAAAACTGGATTGAAATAGTCCAATATGTCCCATCAAGCATGAAAAAACTATTATCATTTAGGATTACACCCTAGTTGATATGCACTCAACTATCCTATGAAACATGAAAAAATCCTTAAGATGTGGGTTTAAGAAAACAAGGATGAATCTCTAAAACTTACTGAAACTCTCAATGAAAAGTGATAGAAGGATACTTGAAATGAAAATCCTAAAGCTAAAGAGGTGATGTGCCATAAATCTCTATATTGAGATTCTTTAACCATATCATAATATGACTCGACAAAGTTTTGACTTGTTCACAACTAAAATTAAACCATGAAGCACATAAATATTTCATATGAAGGTGTTGGTTTTAAGTTTTTGCATCAAGGAAAACAAGTTTCACAACTTCAATCTACTAAAATGGCTACACAACATATAACTTGCACTTAAACACGCATCCTTTGCTAGAACATTACTTGAAAAGAGATAAAATGAAGGACCAAAAACTCAAATCACAACAAAACCATCTACAAGTTTATTAGAAATATGAGACAAAGGAAAGATGAGAAATATTTTCTACCATTTTTTTATTGAATCAAAATGAATTTTTATAATGAATCTTAAAATGATTTACAAGGATAATATTTTATATTGTGAGCATGAAAAAGAATGAAATAACTAAAGAATTTAAGGCCTAAGAGCTCTCTATTTTATAAAAATTAAACTCCTAAATCCACCTTTGATTGATTTGGAGTTAAAAAATCAATTATCTAGCTTGATTGAACATGATTTTTGACCTTGACTATTGCAAATTCCACAAAATCAGATCCTAGACTAAAGGAAATAATTGATTTTCAAATTTGGGTGCCCTCCTTTGTTGCTAAAGAAAAATGATTTGTTTCCAGTTTTGTCCTAAAATCTGCCCCTATTATAAATCACTTCCAAAATGACTCCCCTAGTACAAGTCTACATTATGTATTTGTCTTTCAATTTTTATCATGCTTTGGGTCTTCAACAAGAAACTAGTCCTTGTCTTCATTAACTTGCACTCACCGTCTTTCATTTAATTTACACAATCCTATACCCCTACAATATGACTATCCAAAATACCATCACCACTCCCTAACAAGAGATTCATTGTTGGAAAGAGATACTACACAAGTCATCTAGTCTTATCATTGATGGCAACCCTAGCTAGTAATCCCATCCACATTTCAGTAATTTCTTGTACTGGAAGTCAAATTGAATATATGTGTTATTTATCAAAGCTAAAAAAGGGTAGCCAACAAAGTTGTGTACATTGACTCATATGTAATTTCCTATTATCATTTTGTGCTGTATATCTTAGAGAAGGTATTTTGATGTATGAACTATCTTATCTTTGAATCATCGCACTTCACACTAGTTGGTGTGCAAGTTAGAAGATCTAGTTTATTGATTTTCAGTCTAACAGTGCAGAAAGGCCGACTAGATGAGTGTAGCGTGTTGCAGATATTTGAGGCACAATTTTTAAGGTGTTTTGTATTCGAGACATGTTGTTTTGGATCCTTACTATGTTTTGGCTAACATTGTTTGATTTGCATTGAAAATTGTCTATGGATTGGGCCGAGAGTTTGTGCATGTTTCATATTTTGTTAAAGTTGACCTGCAGCTATTCTAATCTCTAGTTGTGGATATATATAATTGATTATTCATATCATTTTGATATATGATGCAAGATTTAGAAGGATTATAGATCGATTGTGCATAGTTTCACTTGAGAAGAACAAAGATTGGTGATTCGAATTAAAGTAGATAGATTTTTGAGAGCAGAATCAGAAAGAATCTGAAGAATGTGACCAATGTTCTTAACCGGAACAATAATCAGGCATTAGTAAATGCTATCTCATAGTTCATTCACTCCAGTTTTCTTATGAATGTGATTATAAGACAATGAGTCTTCTTTTGGGCAAAAATCCTTTTGTATTTGAGCAGTGAGCTCTAGGAAGTGTGCCTAAATGCATGTGCATTCCATTTGTAAACACTTATTTTGAGTATACTCATATTATGGATTAATCTCCACTGTGGTTTTTCCCCTAATAGGGTGTCCACGTAAAAATCCTTGTGTTATGGTGTTGTAGTTGATCACCTTATGTTCTTGCATATTTAATTTGGTTTAATGCTATAAGTGGTTTAAAGATCAAATTAATAAAGTTAAATTTTGTATAACATTGATTCACCCCCCTCTTAGTGTTCCTTGATTCCAACACTCATTACCTTTCATTTACCATGCTTGATATGATGAGTGTTATGAGACTTCCTTTGAATGGAAGTATGAGATGGTATTCCTACCTTTCGTGATAGTGATGGTTCATCCAAGAATTTATACTATCATCAAAACTTTGATCACATTGCAATTCAAAGTTTTTTACTTGGAATAAGAGCACTATCTTCATAAACTTGTGTAGTCCCTATTGGAATTGATCCTCTACATGGTTGTTTCAGAACCTTGGTACAATGGTTTCAAAATAAATGAAACTTTTATTGCTATATTGATTGTCTTGTTGGTGGTCCTTGAAGGCTTGAATGAAAGATTATAAAATTCCTTCCATTTAAAGGGTGCAAAATCTCTCATGAAAAAACTGTGGTTGCTAATGTTTTATCTTCCTCTTGCAAGCTACAAACCACTAGCTTGTTACCATGGAATTTGATACTCCTTTAAAGACCCAAGGTTCCCAAGCTTAGAGATTGAGAAAATCACTACTCAAGGACTCAAATATCATTGTTTCATTATCATACAACATAGAGATGTAAAAGGAAACTTTCAATATGAATATGCATTCTCAACATGTATCAAACCCTAGCTTGTGGCATAAAATGAATCCCCCAAACATATGAAACCATCCTCATAAATAAATAAAAGAAAGAAATCATGCCTATTTGTCTTTACAAACGTAAAGGTGAAGGAATAATACCTCACAGAGGTAGATCCATGCAAAATGGAGTTTAAATTCTATAAAATTGAGGCTCTTTCCCTTTGCAAAGTTATGGTTTCCTTCAAGAACCCAAGATTTCCCTTCTTATTTTCCAAAAAATTAAGTCAATAACTTGCATGGAAAGAAAACTCATGCGAATTTTCCCTCACAAAGCTAAAATCAAAGTGAAATCTTATCGTTTATGAAACCTTCCCATGAATTTTATGAAAATAGGCTTATAAAATGATTAATAATGCCTTAAATAATTTTTTGAATATGAAATAAAAATCATTTTGACTTGAATGCTTGACTCTTAATATTATCATTTGCACCATGATAATATTAAAAAGGATATTTTATTTAAAATATTCTTTAAAACTTGGCAAAAAAGAAGTCCTTTAGCATCTCTTTTCCTAATGGAGGCCTTGTGAAACCTTAAGAGGACTTATTGAAATTTTAATGCACTATTTTAACTTAGAAGGTAAAAGTAGGTGACAGTAACAAGAATGACTGGATGGACATTATTTGAATATTCATTTAGAAGGGGCCATATGCCATGACCAACATCCAATTTTTAGACTTCTAACCTAGGGAAAATAGTAGTGTTGAATGTGTTTGTGAATGTGGATTTGATGAAATGCATTGCAATTTTTTATGACCCTAATGATGAAATAAATAAAATAAGAAAAGGAAGACCCCTATTAGAAATTTCAAGAAGATAAATAATTTGATCATTTGGCTTGAATCCTTTAGCCAATGTTTCAATTGATTTTAGTTCACTGTGCAAGGAGTATGAAAAGGATAACCACAAATATAGGGTATTTTGGCTTTCTAAATATAGGTGAAGGGATGCTGAAAATAAGGGTGTGAGACTCACCCCAAGGGAGGTCGATCCATTTGGTTGTAATGAGTTTGATGATTATTTTTCAAACACATATTATACCCTATGCCAATTGCTTGGGAAAGATCGTGATTCGAGGATGCCAATTTAGATTATGATATTGACAACATACATATAGAATAGGGGTGTGAATAGGAGGTTTGAATTTGCTACATATATTGTATAAAATACTCACAAATACTTAACTAATTTGAGGGATCCCAAAGGTCCTCTTTATTTAAGAAAATATTCCTTATTATTGCACTTAATCATGTATAGTGGAGAAAAGGCATGTAAGAGTTTGTTGGAGTTGAGAATTAATGATGAGAAGGGTAGGATATTTTTTGTGCAGATGTGGACTCATATTTGGGATCAACACTATAATAATTCAAAGTTTCTAACTTTTGAGAATGTCCTGGTGTAGAATATTTTGGGAAATGTAGGCTACAAGATAGAGAAGAGGATTTACATGAATATAATGAAGCTTCTAAGACCCCTGCAATATAATTTTGAATCAAGAGTTATGCATAATTAGGTAGATTGGTATCCCACTCCAAATCCATAGTTTTTATAATCTATGGAACTCCTATGCAACCACATTTTATTCCCAGTTATGTGATAAAAAAATTATCTTTTATGGAGATTATGTGGCAACTTGATGATGTTGATAAAGAAAAAAATTAGATTGGTGAAGAGGGGATCTTTCAATCCTAGCTACTTCAATTTCTCCCACTTTACTATAACAACAAAATAAGGCTTTGATAATTTTTCTACTGCATTGAATAATATTGGTATAGAGGTGGAATGACTAAAAAATTGTGACTTTAAGGGGTTTATAAACAATGAAAGGAAGAGAAGGGGTAGGTTTTTCTACAACCATAACTTCCATGTATCAAAAGATGTGATTAGAATTCTAACAACTGATAAGGATGTAAAGAAAAGAAAGCAAGATTGGATCTTCAGAATTCAGACTGAGGAGAAGAGATTTGAAGTAAACCCTGCATATGTTAGTCCTATTTCCCATTTCATAGATCATCTATGGAAACAATAAAGAATGTTGGTTGCATATGAAGATGGTTATTTATTGAATATGGTGAAATTGGTAGAAGAATAGGCCAGATAGAAAAGAGAAGATGAATTGTATCAATTGCAAACTCATCCTGTAGATTCATCAACCCCTGATGCCTTGATCCAACCCATTCAAATTGATGACCAACCAGTGGTTAATCCATTGCTTGAATACTTAAAGCATCCTGAGGATAGGGAGATAATGGAGGGGAAATTTATTGTACATATCTTTGGTGATGAGGAAATTAATCTACACTTCCCATCTCCTCAAGTGCATCAAGATGGAGAGAAGCACATAACTAAAAATAGGAAAATCACTAAATTTTATGATGAAGAGAATTCACTTGATGGCATAATATATAAGGCATGTCCTATTTTTATGGATGATAAATCATTCATCCAAACAAAATATTTCAAGGAGTTTGTAATAAAGATTAAGGTGAAAGAACTCAGAGAGAAAATTGAACAAGAAAAGGAAGGAGCAGACCCTTCACAATATGAAGAGATAACTTAGAAGGTGGTCTAATAAATTAATTAAGACACATCCAACATCACCCCTGCTAAGGGGAGGAGGGTGGTCAAACAAAGTGGAATTATTCTATTGTTTGGTTGGGACTTAACATCGGAAATTACCTTGGACACAATTAAAAACCAAAATGAAGAAACTTTCACTTATGAGGAGCAAGTTGATAATTTTCTTTTTGGGTTAGGTTTCAATCATAAGATGCATACTTTGGCTATTTTGGTAATGGCCACTACAATAAACAAGCCAAGAGTAGTTAGGTCAATGGGGGACTATATAGGAAATGTGATTGTAAAGAGAGCATTTGAAATCACTATAAAGAAAGTTGCTAAGTTGTCAATATATACTATAATACTAAGTGTTGATACTGTAGAAATTGCACAAGAGCAATATGATGCTTTTCTAATTTTCTTTATAAAATTATAGGATAAATATAATAAAGTTGCTACTATAATACCACCTCCTAAATTAGCTATCCCACAAATTTTAGCTTCTCCATCATCTTCATCTCAGTAGGTTTTAGATCAAGATAGAGAAACCTTGTCTCTTATAATTTAGAGATTAAAAGAGGAGTTAACACAGAGCAAGGCGAACGAGAAAATGTGATGAGGGTGGCAACCCGAGTCACAAAAATCCACACACAAAACCAGAGAATCTTATTATTTTCAAAATATGAAATTCTTACATGCAGAGGACCTCAAATCCTCGAGTTCTGTAATACATGCAAATTACAAAAAGTTACATAAATTCCCCTTTTCGCAATATGCGATCTTCTTTCCCCAAAAATACTCACAAAAATAAGAAACTAGCCCATAAATAGCCCCCTTTCCCCGTTTGGAGCCAAAAACAACATTTTAATTATGCACCAACTTCCGGAATCTCTAACTTAAGATCTGACCATCGGATCTTCAATCATAATACCTTTTCATTTTCCATCAATTTTCGGGCCCATTCGGAGCCTTTAAGTACCTCAAAATTAGCTTTGAAGATTTTATAAGGCAAAAACGAGAAACTGAAACTTGAATAACTTTTGAACCAGGAATGATCTTGACTTGATTCTTTCATCAAAATGTTTATTTTACTATCCTAAAGCTTCCCTTAAATTTTTGCCTCCTCACACCTTCAAATTCACACTTGCTAAAAATAGAAGTTGAGCAGAAAAAGCAAAAAAATAGTTCTAAAAGTTGGAACTTCTTCGACAAAAAGGGTATCCAAAAATGCAAAAACATTTACAAAAGGCTAAATGAAAATAAAGATATTTTTGGGTGATGTAGGATTTCCCTTACACCACTGGATGCTCGTGCATCAAAATGGCAAAGCATGAGGCTAAAAAAATTGTTATTAACATGATTGATGACTTAATTGTTCATAGATAATCATGTGTATTACATAATCTTGTGGGAGCCTTCCTTGATTATGATGCATTGAATAAGGCATATGGAAAAGATGTCAAGAATTTTAAAAGGGTTTCCATGATGTATTGAGAAAATGGAGCCTGAGAGCTAATATCATCAAAGAGATGATAAAGACAACATAGGAAAATCATAAAGCCCTAAATAATTTTTCTCAATTCCTTGAGAGGATTGAGTTATTAGGGGACATCTTAGGCTTCCAATCAAAGTTGGACATCCAATTTAAGGCTAAATTGAAAATGTTTGAGGAAATGGAGAAGGGAATTATACCTAAGATCAAGGATGAAGTTAGAATGGTAAATATTTTGAGATAAATGGAAGGCTGAATTTGGTGGCATTGTTCCTTCATTATTTGCATTTATTTTACAAGGATGGCAAGCCTAAACTTTCCCTTCTCAATAATTCAATTGACGACTTACTGAAATTGGAGAACATGTTGGATAGTTTTGTAAAAGAAGCTAGGGCAATAACAAATTCCGAATATAATGCACACATCAATAAAGTGCAAAAACTTCTACATTCAGCTGGCCATGTTAAGAGTTGTACAATTCATGGCTTCAAAAATATGTGGAGTGAGGTACTTTCCTGATTATTTTTAGTTTTTTTTTTAACTTTCTGCTATGGTGGGACTAGGGTTTTTGTCTTCTTATGCATATGTCAAATCTTCCTAAGTTTTGAGGGACAATGATGGTGGAGAAAGAGAGTACCAAGTACATGTACACTACCTTCTTCTTTGAGCACTTTTTGAAAGCAATGAGAATCTTCTACAAACTACCCATGCAACAAATTTTATTATTAGTGGAGAATATCCTCTCCTTCATGAGGTAGTTTTTACTTTCTTTTTGTTATGGGATAAAATTTACAAATGAATGTGAAAATTTTCAAAAGGCCTAAAGCTTGTTTTCTCCCTTATTTCTACAAAAGGGAATTTAGGGCTTTTTTCTATGGATCTTGAAATATTCTCTAAGCAGAGAAGTTTTTTGTACATCATCCTATATATGTTTGAAACTAGGTCTTGAAAGGATAGGTTGTAAATGTGATTGATAATGTTGTATAACAATACTAGCATTTGAAGATTCAATATAGAGATAATTTCTATAAATATGTTGTCTCCTACATATACTTATCTTAAGAATTTATGAATAAAATTGATCAAAGATCTATTATGTTCATCTTTGCAGCCTTTCATGTGTATGAGTGTTTATTTTATAGCTTTTACTCAACTAGTAATACAAATATGCTTTATAAAAAATGTTGAATGGTTAGGGTTTTACAGGGATTTGTAAGAATAATTTTTTGTAGATTTTTGAGAGATAGTAATTTAATGCATTATTATTAAGCTTAAGTGTTAGGTTCAATACTATCACATCTCTAATTAAGGAAAGTAAATTCTTCAATTGGGGGCTTTCAGCAATCAAATTCAAATGAAAGAAAATTCTAGGTTTTTAAACCTTATCCATTGCGATTTAGATTTAATATGTGAGCAACATGTTGTGTCTGGAAAGTGGATTTTTTTTTATGAAATTTCCCCATTTGAATGAGATTTTCAGAAAATCTGAATAAATCTTGTGTTTACCTAAACTATCAAACCCCCCCTATGGCAAGCATATACTTATATGAATTATTCCATTTGTTGTATTGCTGCAAATGGAATCTGATGATAAAACATAGAATTATTTCATTGAGAAAATGATAAAATGTATTATCAATAAACTAATTTTTATATATAACTAAATATCTCAGATTGCAAAATTATATATATATATATATACATAAATATACATGCATTTACATATGTATAAATATAATATATGCCAAAATATATATATATATAACCTGGGTATCGAATTTGTTTTGCAAAATTTAGCAATCATAAATGATTTTTTTTCTGTATAGAATAGAACTATGGGCATAGCCCACGGCTATGCCTTCCCATGAGGGTAAGGTGTTTCCTTGGAGGTCGTGCCCTCTACACACTACCCCATAGGTAGCCCCCCCCTCCCCTCCTAATGGGGGATCGCAGGCCTGTGTTCCCAAAAAACCCCATTCATATCCCTTGTGTGCCACTCAAAAGTGAAGCCTTTGTTTTCTTTTCATCACATATTTTTGTTTTAAAATATAAATAAATACATATTTATATATATATATATATACATATATATGTATATATGTATATATGTGTGTGTGTGTGTGTGTATAAATGTATATATCTGGAAATTGGCTATGTATATCACATTATTTCAAAGGAATATATATATATATATATATATATATATATATATATATATATATATATATATATATATATATATATATATATATATATATACATATACTTCATTGAAATTGATTGTGTCTACATCTTTTGGTGGAAAGTTGAATACTTCACTTTTCCAGAAAATGGGCACTCAATTACATGAGTATATAAATGTAGAAAAATATATGGGTAATTATAAATATACATACACACATATGTAATATATACACATATATTTATGACAATATTAATATGAATACATCAAGAAAATAGCTTGTAGCTACCACTAAAATTAGAATACATCAATTGCAAATATAGATTTGTAATGCCCCACCAAGTAACCCTAAAGGAAGTTGTAATTAATGACTTAAGCGAACCAATTTTTTTTTTAAAGAGTAATTAACATACACATTCACTTACTAATTAACAACAACCTTTAAGGCTACAAGGTTGAGATTACTTAAACCCACATATATATCAACATGTAACCATAGCATTAAATGACATTAAGCAATGAGTATTAAATCAACATAACTGTATAACATAATAAAATGAGATAACCATCCAAGATACAATTTTCATAATCATCAACATAATCAAATAGTTACATCACTCATTCCCAGAATGAGGAAATAGTACAAATGTGTTACAATTACAAAATTTTGCCTCATAAACATAAGAGGGATAAAATAACTTATACAAATAGAAATATTACAATGCTTAAATTTAAAACAAGAACCATGAGCTGCCCAACTGGATGTCTCACCACCAAGTACTGAAGAAAAATGGGGACCCAATGGTGTATGGTGCATGTTCCTCCCAACCAAGTGGTACCCGAAGGCCCACCCCCCATGCTAGGAGATAGTAATTATGTAACATGGAAAAATTCTACAACCACTAACCAAAGGCTGACTCATACTAACTCATATTGACATAACCAAACAAATTAACTAAATAAGTACAACTCTCACATCACTGACATAGGTCACATTGCTTCTAGACATAAAATAGATCAAGTATGTTCAGAGAACCATACACATAAAACAAATACCACTTGTTGTTCTAGACAGAGTGTCATCGCACAACTCATAATGAGTTACCCTCAATGGATCTTCATAGGCTATGGTATTCCTAGTGACCTCTATCGGCCCTTGGCCCTCATACTTACTAATGCGGAATCATATAACTCTCGTACTGACAAGATAGATGACCTTTCTATTTTAGGTCCTCCCACTCACTCCAAGCCTAAACAAGAACTTGTGACAATGAGTGAGGCTAGAACTTATCTTTTTAGTGTGAAGTACTCCCCAAATTTTTAGAACAATTTTAGTTATCACTTGATTAAACTACTTCCAAAGGTTACCCAATCTTACCTCTTATGGGCTTTGGCCCCTAATGGAAGCCACTCTTCTATTTGACAAAACAAAAACAAAACTAATCACCAAGGGAATCACAAGTGCATACAACCTAGGCATCATAACCACTCCATCTCTAGGAGGAAACAAATAATGAAACTCACTCCAACAATTGGAGGCAACAAAACACATAGTCCATTCCTTCCAAAGGAGGCATAAAACATCCTCGTTCATGGAAATCGGGTAAATTACTAAAAGGACACCATGCACTACCCAAGGGAAATACAACTGGTTGACATAATAAATTAACAACCCTCCTCCTCTAAGATCCTCTAGAAGACTTACAATTTTGGATTAACACTTAATCCCATTTCCCAAAAACAACTTGAAGAAAAAGTTACAAAAATAATTCAAGTCATTAATCAAATCTAATATTTGGATTTCTTAAATCCATCCTCAATCAATAGGTAACATTGACAAAATCAAAGACACAATAACTGGGTTAACTCAAATTATCATATAACCCTTTTTCCATTTCCATTATAGGAAGTCATTCAAGTCATTAATCAAATCTAACATTTGGATTTCTTAAATCCATCCTCAATCAATAGGTAACATTGACAAAATCAAAGACACAATAATTGGGTTAACTCAAATTATCATATAACCCTTTTCCATTTCCATTATAGGAAGTCTTAAACAATTTAAACTTACATCCCTTTACGAAATACGGAGAAAATAAAACATTTAAGGCAATCACGAGGAAATTACTATTTTTGGATATATTAAATCCATATCTCTTTCATATTCCAATCACAATAGTTTAATTTTTCTAATAAAAATAAAAAATTTCCTAATCCATATAATCAATTCCTTAGTTTACTTTTAAAACAACATAAATTCATGCAAGATAATTCTTTCAGTTTTCCAACTAACACATCTAATTCCTACAAATTTTCAAATTAAATAATAAACACTACCACTTAAACATGCACGCATTTAAATATATATATACACTGCATATAATATATATATTTATTTAAAAATACACAAATAATCTCATCCTCAATATATTAAACTAATTTAATAATTTTAAAATCAGAATAATTAAATGTATTTCATTATTTTATATATATATATATATATATGTATACATACATTGTATTAATACAATATATATATTATGTAAATAACACATATAAACATTGTATATATATATATATATATATATATATATATATATATCATTCATTATAAAACATATATTAAAAACAAACAACATAAAAATTCCAACTAACTTTAAAGAAAACGGAGGGTGGGCGGATATCCTTACTGTTCGCAAGTTCCAAGTACACAAAGGAAGAGTGGAGTCGCGGCTGCTTATCCGCCGCTTCCCCATGCTTCCAAAAGGATGGGCGAGGGGAGGTGTGGAGGGGGTCTCCCTCCACACAGTTGCTCCCACATGGGGGCAGCTGTGGGGAGGTAGATCCTCCCCAACCCCCGAACCCATATGCATATAAACTGCAAATGAAAAACTAACCTCCCAATAAAAATTAATAAGTATCGTCGTATGGTGAATTAAATTCACAGAGCCATCATTAAAATTAAAATAATAATGATATATATATATGTATATATATATAATATATATATATGTATATATATATAATATATATATATATATATAAATGATAATTTCAACATAAAAGATAAATTGGGAAAATTATTTGAAAACATTCACCTAGAGGTGAAAAAATGAAATTTTTCCAGAGAATAATCCAAAATTTAGAGAGGTTTAAAACTAAATATTTTAATCAATTTTCTCAAATTCATAGAAACATAAAAGAACAAGGAAACTAAGAGGGATCCAGGTTACATCCAGAAGCTTTCAAATCCTCTAGGTTTTTCCACCGTAATTTCTACAGAGGTTTTAAAAATAAATTCATTTTTCTAGAGTGAATTAAATTTTCTAAAACAAATCCAAGTGTTGTTTTACCCATAAGTTTGATTTAATAACGAAATTAACAATTTCCTCGAATAAACTAAATCCAATAGAGATTTCATAATTTCCTTGAAAATAAAACTTCACAGGAACAACAGAAGCTTTTAAATTTATATATTTTTTCTTTCTTCTTATAATAAATTATTTTTCTAAATAGATTCAACAAGCCATTCTTTAATCACTACAATTTTAAATGTAAATAAAGAACAATACAATATCACAGAAGAAAACCTGAGTCAAGAAGCTTCAGGTAATAAAAAAATTGATACAGAACCTCCTCCAAAGCTTCCACAACTTCTATCCAGCAATTCCAGCGATTCCAACACAGAAAGTAACCAACAATCACAAAAAAATTTACCAGAACAATTCTAATGCAATTCTACAGGCAATAATTTCCCCAAAACAAAACCTCTGTCTCCTCTCAAAAAATATCCTCACACCCGTGAAGAAGCTTTCCTCCCTCCAAAATTCTCTCTGTGAATGGATTTTTAACAAACCCTTAATTAATTCCACTCCAACATACTAGCAAAATTGAAAATATCTTGTAACAATCAAAATTAATTTCTATTTAATTTAATATTTCCAAATTATAATTTAATTCCCACTAATTGAAATAAAATTCCACAATGAATTAAATGCTTTTCTTTCTTTTAATTTTCTCAACATCACATTTAATTAATTAATTTAATTATTTAATAACTAAATTCAACCCCATGGATTAAATTT
Organism: Sequoiadendron giganteum; assembly: GCA_007115665.2. NCBI lineage: Eukaryota > Viridiplantae > Streptophyta > Pinopsida > Cupressales > Cupressaceae > Sequoiadendron > Sequoiadendron giganteum. The sequence continues at coordinate 603,962,344 of CM021108.1, read as the reverse complement.
AATTAATTAATTTAAAGAATAACTTCTATCAACAATGTATAATTTTAATTAAATAACTATCAACATAATTCTAAATATTAAAACATGGCAATCAACGACTCGACACACATGACTGATGACACACTATGGTTAGGGTGTAGACTTGATACAAGTTACCTAGCTACTATCTCTTGTTCAACTTAACCGTTGGATCGACACACTCAAACCTGTGAAACCAAGTGGAGTCGATGTCATGTACCTGCAAACCTGAAAACATAGTAACCAACATCATATAATATAAACAATATAAAATACACACCGTGAAGAGGAAATCACAGAATCACAGGGCGTTTGCAAGCGAGTGATGCAAACTTGTCCCATTCAACAATACAATCATTACAACCGACTCTTCCAAAATACTTCAAATAATCTCATATGCAATCACATGTTATATCCACTAACATCATTACACCAATTAAAGCATGTAAAATAAAACATCAGATAAACCACATCACATCACATAAAATAGCTTGTCGTGCTATAAATAGCGATCAAATAACACACACAAAATATAGTATCTGAATATTTAGAAACACAAATCAAAGCAAAACAAGGACACACTGTCTAGTCCAGAAAGCAAAACGGAGGGGTGCTACAAGATTTATGTTCTTATCTTCTTTTACATATGAAATGTATATAAATATGCATTTCTATATATATATATATATATGGAAATTGTTTATAGAATGATTATTATTACATATGTGAGAAAATAAGTTGAATTGACAAAAAGATAGATATTGAAAACTAACTTAATATAAATATATTTATATTTTATGTATAAAAAGTTATCCGCTTTGTTGCAATTTGACTTCTTTGTATATATATATATATATATAGAAAACTTTGTGAAGGAAATCATTTATACCAAACTACTAAACACTTGTACACTTGCACATTATTTGGTGTGAAAACCAACTTTTTCTTGTTAAGACTATACTATTACTTGTGAATAATCCTTTCAATTTATGCAGATTCGTGACTTCAATCTAAGTAATTTAACTAAGAATGAATATTGAAATGTAGGAAAAGTACCCGTATGCTATTAATTATTTATTAATAGTTGTAAAGTGGAATGATTTAAAATAATTTGAGAAGAAATGGAAAATAGATGTAGAATTATTATCTTGTGATTTACTCATTTGGGTAAACTTGATACCATAATGCATTTTTTTTTCTAAAAAGGATGAAAAGTAAGATACTTGAACTTCTAGACATTTTGTATGAAATCGTGAGATACTTGTCTTTCTATGGAAAATTTCAAGACAAGATGTTGAATGTGGGAATGCAGAGACGGTAATTTAAACTTTTCTTAAACTACCACCTACATTTCTTTATGCTTGGCCAAGCAATGTACCATTAAAATAGATGGATTAAAAGCCTAGAAATTTTGTTATTTATGTCTCTGCCACATCCTAATTGCAAGAAATATGTTTTCTAGTATAGGAATGCATATAGGCAAAAATGCATGCATTGAGAGTTCCCTCCTACTTTATTGTTCCAAGTTGCTAGGCTCCTCATGCAGGGTTGGGGATTTCTTCGAGTTAAGAAGAATCCTGGGGAAGTCATGTACTTCGTGGTTGGGTGAAGAAGGCATCTTAACCGCACTCTTGGCCTCAATGCAAGAAGACTGGTGGTGTCAAGGCGGACGAGGTTCAGAGGTTATACTTCTATGGATGTGCTTCATATATTATTTTGTATGGCTTGTTAGCCAATTTGTAAAGAGTAAATCTACTTCATGAATGTATTTATTGATGTATCATTGAAACAGATGTCTTGTAACACCCCTTGGTGGTGTATGTAATTTGAAATTTGTAAATAAGTTAATTTGAGTTTCTTTGAGGATTTATGGATATTAATTTTACTTGTGTTATCTCTTTTACCTTACTTTGATGTTCTATGAACATGGGAATACTTAATTTGGAATGTGCCAAATTTTTGAGCTTTACAAATACTGTTATAAATTTTTTTAGTTGTGTTCCCTTGGCTCTATGCCCTAGGTTTAAGGCACTAATTAGATTTGTGTGAATTTTTTTGTTACAATTTCTTGATTAACTTCAATTTTAATGAAATATTTACTTTCAAGAAATAATTTATTGTATAACCTTATTTATCATGTTACCAAACAAATGAATGCATAAAAGCTTAAGGATCTAGCTGATTTCTATGTTTTATCTATAATTCTTGACTAAATTAAATAGAACATATCTATTTAAGATAATATTCTTTATAAGAGTGGATTTTCTATATCCACCTAATCATGATAAGGAATCCATATATGAATATTGTGTAGGACTACCCTCCTAGGTTCTATAGAGCCTGAAGTGTAGAGGGGATAACTGCAAAACCCATCTCTTGTTCATTGGCCAACCCCTTAAGATAGTCAATCATTTGATTTGGCTAATGTTTAGACTATCATAAGATACTAGTTGGGAGAATTAAAACACCAAAAAAATGGTGAATCTATTGGGGATAGATTGTTTTTATTTCAAAGAAGAACCCTTAATATCTTTGGTTATATTTTCATATTTTTCCTCTGAAGTGCCTTTTCATTGTATAGATCTTTGTTCATTGCTTATACTTTTAAAATTTTCATTGAGAGAGAGCATCAAGAACATATAGAAGTTATGGAAGGAAAAATATCTTTGCATAAGAATAATTTTGAGAAGTTGCAGACAAAAAGTGCCTTCATACAAACAATCCAAGAAGATAAAGGATACAAGTAAGTCTGCTCCTCCCCTTAGTACTAGGCAATCCCATGAAGGTATTAATGATAATCTTGCATATATGTTTTAATTTTTTATGTCCCCAAAAGATGAATACAATGTAGTCCTCAGAACAAATGAAGACAGTGCAGTTTTTAGACATCCATTAGATAGTGATCAAATAGATCCTGACATATTGGCCAAACAACAAAGGAAACCAATAAATGAGTTACAAAGAGCATGAGATGTTGAGCATGCTACCCAGAGTTTGAATCCTAAAAAATATAACCCTAATCATTAGGAGTATGATCTATTGGGTAGCCCTATTTACCAAGAACTTAGAAATTTCTCTTACATAATCTCTAATTTATCTCAAGATGACACAAATATTATTGAAAATATCCTTAAGATGGTAGGATCTGAAACTAGATTTTAGTTTGAAACTAAATTGTTGAAATAAGTCCTTGATTTGCAAGAATAAATGAATAGACTAGGGGAAATAATAATCATAAATGTCAAGGAAGATGAGATGAAAATTATGAATGCTATGATGCTTAGAGATCAAAGGAAAATACTTGTCATGTGCATAGACAAGTGAGATACATGATTAAAGGATAGTCCATATGTTAGTGCATGGTTCTATTATGAAAAAGTTAGTATTTTATAAAAGAGGCAGTCTACAAGAAAATTCAATGCTTTGATACTAAACAGTGACAATCAAAGGTGTTGGTGTAAATAGGTGTTTTACCTATCCAGGTCCCATTTTCATGTTAACTGCACTTAGGTCCTAGGAGGGAATCTTTTTAGATAGTGTTATTTATCACTAGATCTTATCTTATCATTTGGGAATTAATGCTTGTATCCTAAGTCATTTAATATTTTTTGAGGTATTTGTCTCACGATACAGGATTAAGGCACATGTCAAGATATTATCTAATCCTATCTCACATTTTCCTTTATAAGAAAGGCATCAATTTTACATAGAATAATTTATTTCAATTGAGTCAATTCAATATATCACTATAATCTTGAGTATTGCATATTGGTCATATCTTGAATCCATTATTGCAAATTTTTGTTCTTGGATTTCCATCTTGTAGAATGTTTTTTTGTTTTTCTAGGTGATCATGGGGCTTGATTCCTTGAGTGACTCTGACATGGTATCAGAGCTTGAAAATTATAAAAACCCTTCTTAGATCTGAGGTTGATTCAAGCTTGAGATATTACAACTTTGAGATAAGGGGGATTCACTTCTCACGAGTCTCTTCATTCTCAAGCAGATCTCAACGAGTCCCAGTGAGCCAACAACCCTTAACCACCTTAGTTCTAGATAAATGAATAAATTGCAAAGAAAATGTACACAAAATAATTATCTCAAAAGACTACTTCAAAATCTGAGAGAGAAAGATTCATAGATTTATACCTCAAAAGAAGGATCTTTCAGCCAATGAACTACAATGTGGAATTAGGATTCTAGTGTGACGTGTTGGAGTTCAAAGGACATGGTGGCATCCCCAGTAATAGAAAACTCAAAATTTAGGTAGAATGAATAAAAACCTCACTATCTAACATGGATTCGAGGTCTATTTAGTAGACTAACTAAATAGAAAATAGAGAAGGAGATAAAATACAATGAGAGTAAAAAGAAGACTTACCAATGACCAAACACTTGAGTCCTTCCTTTGAGCTCCATTTTGGAAACCTACACATAGAACAAATGGGGGAAAATCTTGGGACTATTTTGGGTCTTTCTATTGTCAAACCCTTGTTTTGGTGTTCCCACCTCCATGGAGAACTAGATGGATAGAGAGAGTAAATGAAAAAGACTAAAGGAAGTGGTGAAAATAATCCTTGCTTGAGGAGGAGAACCCACACAACCAAATAGTAAATGAACAAATATATTTAATCTATTCGCAAATTGATAAGAGAAAGAGAGTGTTACCAATAGGCCTCGACCCCCTATTGAACATAGGGACACACTATTGAATGCTTGTTAGAGAGTTTCGGTTGTTGGAGGACCTCAATCTGACAGAGATTTGATTTGTAGAAGTATTGTTGAAAAGAGTAGAATAGGTTGAGAAATGAAGTGAGATTGAGAATATAGTTGATTGAATGAGAGAGAACCCCCAAAAATGAGAGAAAACAGAGTTTTTGTTGCATGCAAGCGAAGAAAGAGTCGTTATACCTAATAATATAACTACAAATATGTGTGTCAAGAGCCAAGATTTAAGATTTCCCATTTCAAACTCAAAAAACCACCAAGACACTTGTTGATGGTGAAAATGACACAAACAATGTTAAAACAGAATATTTCTACTATATTTCTCCTGAAAAAGAAAGACAACATATAGTAGCCTAACTCCCAAGGTCCTGGTAGTTGGTTCTCAACTGTCTAGTGTCACTCAATCAGTCCATGCAACTATAATGTTCAAGGGTCCTGTGCTGGTAACAAATAATAAAAGCAATGACTTGTTCATCGAGCTATTCTTCACAAAGAAATGGGTTTTTTTTTAAATAAAAGAAAAAGATAGATCAAAGGGTAAATCAATAAACGTGAATCAAACTTATCTAGTATCCAGATATATATCTTCAACAATGAATTTTTTCCAACAGATCAAGAAAACCAAAGCATGACATAATTTACAGAATAATCCATACTATTGCATGCATCTAAGGTGCTTATTTTAACATCCCAATTCACATATCACAACTATTTCAAAGATTCAAAAGAACACACATTCATTCATTGCCAAGATCATAGATCAACAAAATTCAATAAATTCAATTCACCGATAATCTAACAAGATAATCCTTAAATTTGGCTTCTTCTAATGACTTTCATCACATAAGAAACAATCATGCTTCAGGACAATCATTGGCATACAAATAGATTATAACTCATCAACCTTATCAAGTAAAACTTAATTCTAATACCATATTGCATAAACCTATAATTTTATTTAACTATAAAAATGAAGTAACAATGTATCTTTGTAACAACTATGAAAAATTCTATCTCCTAATATCAGGTGGGCAATTCTATTCTCTATTTTCCGACCCTTACAATATGATACCCCAAGGGTATTTATAGATATACAAAATCTGAATTCCTCTTCTATTTTAAGTCGAACCACCCTTTTAGGGATCATAGTTATCTTTGGAAACTCAGTTAAACTAGAAGAAATGAGAATAGGAGAGAAGAAAGCCATGCACTTCAAAAACTGCTAGTCCTGCATGCAACATACAAAGAAGAGAAGAAATCCATTCATGCATGAGACTTATGCATGCAAATTTTGTTCGGCTATGTACTCATCAAAACTGGAGAAGACTTGTTGTAGTATGTCCAATTCAGGCCCATCCACCCAGCTGTCTGCAAACTTAATTCTTTCCAACTCCGCTGCAGCAAACCCTCTCATATCCTTCAACTTTGTCAATTCTCTCTTAGTTGCCCTTATCTTTTCTTTGATGTCCATCAATCGATCTATCAAAAAATCTTCACCATGATCTCCTCTTTGCATAACCTCTTTAAACCTTTCATTTCACTTATCCTTTATTTGTCTTAAAGGTAGGCCTTCCTTTACTAGTACCTCCATGTTCAAAATGATAGCAATGATGGCCTCCAACTCCTCAAACTATTCATTTAGATCCTTAATAGAATCTTGAACTTCATTTCTATGTTTATATAGAAAATCTTATCTAAACCAAAGTATGCAAGAGGTCTTTTTCAAGAAATATTTACTATCTTCCTCAAGTATCGACTATTCTAGAAGAGTAATCTTAGGCAATTTATTAACTTCTTTCAATTTTTGGTTGTACCCTTTGTACTCCTCCTCTTGTGCTTCCAATGTTTTAACATATTGATTCATTTCTTCTATCAGATCTTCTGTCATTTTGTAGATCCCGAAACTGTCTTCCAATACTTTATTTATTTCTTGATTCAACTTATCAACCCATCGATCCAAAATTTCTACCTTGCCCCTCACCTATACCAAATCATCTACTTCCTTCTTACTCATCAAAATTGGGGTCTCAATAGTAGCAACCTATTCTGATCTTGGAGCAGAAACACTTTTCAAGAAAACATGCAACTAATCTAACTAAGCCTTGAGCTCATCCTTCCTTTGTTTATCCTTCAACATCCTTGACTTGGTTGAGGATGCTACCACATCAATTAAATTCATTTGCTGATCCCTGGTAGGTCTCCCCAAATTAATAGTGCCTAGCTGATAATCTATCAATTTCATGTCTCCTACCTCCTTATCTATCATAGGTATAGCACATTCAGCCACAACTTCTCCTTTGTCAGTTAGCCTAGTAGAATGCAAGATTTTGGCCTTCTTTTTAGGTCTTTCTCTCTCAATATCCTTCATCATATCCTCCCAATTGAGAGGTTGAGAAGGTGTCAATGCTCTCTTTTGAAGATCTAATTTCAACCAAGTGGGAGCACTTGGAGTAATAGTCATCATAATTGAAGAAGAGGAGGTAGTAGCTAAGGGAGGTTGCACATTTATTTGAGGTTTTTGATCAACCATCTATTTTTCTTTCTGCTCTTGTTCCACACTTGTTTGTTCCAGCTTTTCAACTTCCTCCTTGTCCTTTTGTTCTTGTACTCTCTTATCTTCTTCCTCCTTCTTCAACCTTTCTTCTTCTAATATTTCTTCTTCTAATCTTTCCTTCTCCAATTCCTTTTTTCCTTCTTCCTCTAAAGCTTTAATATTTTCTACATCTTCTTTTTCTTCTTGTTGCTTTCTGATCAGTTCTTCGGCCTCTTTCTCCTTTTGCAATCGTTATGCTTCCTCTTTCTTTTAGTGAGCTTCTTCAAAGCTTTAACTTAGCCACCAGAACTTCTCTCTCCCTTCGATGTCTTGCCTTTTCCTCTTCAAGGTCATGAATTTTCTGTACCAATTCTAATTTATCATTCTCCTCATTGACCTTGAGCTCATGCTCTTTTTGCCTCTGCTGCTTCTCTATTTCATCAGCTTTTGACTTAGCTTCAATCTATTGCTACTACAGTATGGCATTAGCTTGTGTCTTGGCATCAATTAACTTTTGTTTCTCTATTGCTGCAACAAGTGCTTGATCATCACCAACCTTCTTGACTTCTTCAAATAATGCCCACTGATCCTCCTCTGTCATCATCTATTTAGTATCCTCTTCTAGAGGCATATTTTCTTGTATACCCTTCTCTGACAGAGTCTCATCAGAATCTGTTCCAACATCATGAATTTCTACCTCTACTTCTTTTCCCTTCATGGATTCAACAATATTATGAAGAGACCCCTTTTTGCACTTCTTCACTTTGTTGTTTTGCAAGTGGGACTTGAGTAGAGGATTCACCTAATGCAGGTGTTCAAACTACAAGTCCTACTTGGGCATCTCCTTCTTATGTTACTGGTTCATCTTGAACTTATGCTTCAAGCTCTATTTCTTCAATATCTAGAGGAAAGCATTCCAAAGGCTCCTTGGAAGGTGTCTTTCTTTTGATCCTTTTATATCCTTTCCCCTTTTTAAGAGTTGTTCCTTGAGGATTTTTGGTTCTTAGAACCAACCATTGAATGCTCCTATCCAAGACTGCTCACCCTATCTGCTTAATATCAATGGTTTCCTCACTATCCCAATCAACCGGATCTAATTTCTTAGTGCCAATGTTCAATGCCTCATATGAAGGATCTAATACCACTCCATCATCTACTAATGCATCAGGGATATCATCTTTGATCCCAAGCTCCACCATGAGTGAGACGGGTAACCTCTCATAATTCTTCTTCCTGAGGTCATACTCATCTTGCCGGTCACTCCAAAAATCTTCCAATAAATTGAAATGTTTATCAAAAATAGAGGGTAGCAAGGCATTCATTTTATTCTTCGGGTCAAAGTACTTCCAAGCTGTATAAAAACCTAGATTTAGATGTATCAACTCACTACACACTACCTTTGCTCCCACCAGATGTTGACAACTATATTCACCCAATTGCATGGGGAACTTATGACATCTTGTTTTGTGTTTTAATGCAAACTAGGCATTAACCCCTAGAGCTTGATAAATAAATTCCATCAACACTATCCTATTATTGCAACACCTTGGCAGCAAATGTCGATGACCTTCAAATCTAGCTAGCCTGAAGTATGTGAACTTTAGGTATTGAATGTACCAACATCCCCATTCAGTGATAAATTCCATAGCTTCTTGGCTCAGTCTGTACCCAAAATCTCCATTGAGCTGGTTAATGATCACATATAGGAATGCATCATTAACCCTTCTGAATTGAGTCTCAGCAACCTATAGGGACAACTGGTTATAATGATCCCATACTTTCTTCTGTCCCTCAGCCTCTCCTATTATCCCCACTCTATTCAAACCTGGGAAGATACCTACTCTTGCTGCTGCATACACAATATAAGAAGTCATGAAAAAGCATTTATTTTCCGTAATCCTGGTTAATTGATCATGAATGGCATCTGAAACAATCATCGACCAATCAAATTGTTGGGTGCCATTTAAGATTATCTGGATGAAGGGAAACATACACTCCTTGAAATGAAAGGCATCTCTCTTCCCAAAGGCCCTAGACATCATCATTATTAAATCCGATACTTCTTTATAAAAATCTCCCCTGTTTGGTTGGTCTGAGAGCTTGATTAGAGACTTCTTCTTTGTTTTTAACAATATTTTGTTCAAGTGAGCCTTGTTGGATTCCTTCTAATTTCTATATTTCTCTAGGGAATCTGCCTCAGTTAACTGCACCAATTTCTTTGGATCCAGGACACTAAACATAGTTTGAAACATTTAAGGAGTGAGATTAATGATTACATTATCTTGTGAATCCATGCATTGTCGAGTAGCCGAATTGTAAGCTCCTGCAGCTGTCATGATTAACTCCAGGCATTGGATTGATAGAGAAAATAGTGTGATATGAGCTAAACCGGAATCCACTATTCTTTTAGTTCTAGGTGTCACATCCTCATTGAATGTGTTAGCATATAATTCCTCAAAGTTGTATTGGCCCAGATTTGTATCAGTTATGTCAGACCAATCCGATTCTACTTTGCTTGCAATGGCAACAAGACTCATGTGGTTATACCTCAAGGTATAAGGTAACTTTTCTCGCTTTATCTTCTTGGGCTTAGGTGCTGCCTTTGATGTTCATGTAGGCCAGTTCCTTTGAGAGGCTTCTCTTGATGTTCCCAAAATTCTTTAGCTTTCTTGCAAAAAAAACCTCTTCTTAAATTATTGAAGAAACATCTCAAAATATGTCTTAAAATCATACCTTTCATACATACACCGGAGGTAGAACCAAGCAGAAAACATCCTAAACAATCCCCTTTTAACATACTGTCGGGATCGGAGCCAAAAAGTGTTATTGATATTTCACTAACAAGATGCGGGGTCAGAGTCAAAACTGGAATGGTAACCAGAATTGGAACCGGAATGGAAACTAATTTGGTTTATTTCAGATTTTCTAATTTTATATTCAGTTATAGTTCCGCTTACACTTCTGCCAAGGTTACCATTATTTTGAAATAAAGCTTCTCAATTCCAATCCGCTTTTGCCTAGGTTGACCATGATGTCATCAATGATTCGAATAGTTTGATGAATAACTTCATGATTAAGAACTAGGTCATTTTAAATGAAAAGGGGCTAAAATATAGCATGATAAGACCATCCCCATATGACCAAGGGGTGACTATACTTTTAGGGCATCATATTTAAAATTTGAAAACATGAATACAGAAATGCATCTAAACCCTAATCTAAAACAAAATTGATATAAAAACTAGGGCATGAATTTAACCCTTCTATTTTAACCAGATTGAATGCACAACAAAAACCCTAAATAAAAACAAGATTTAACCAACCCTAACTCATTGTAAAACCTGAATTTAATCTATCTCACTATAAAACCCTAATTTAATCTACGCAATTAAAAACCAAAGTAGCATGACACGATCATGAAAAAAACATGAAAACGATCGTGCCCTAAAACAAAGAAAACCAGATACAAAAGCAAAAAAAATGAAGACAAGAACAACAAAAAAACAAAAACCAAGAAAAACTAATCATGCAAAACCACTGAGAAACACGAACCCGCCCAAAGCAAAATGATCTAACAGAAACATGAAAGTAAATAAAAGAAGAACAAGAATAGGAACCCTACCTTGAACACAAATAAATACGCAAACCTTCCTGAAGAAATCCATGCACAATAATCTTTCTTTCAATCGATTCACTCCAAAAAAGCTCCACTACTACTCTACCTTGCTCTTTGATTTCTTAACAATAATAATGATAACCACTCATTTAATCCCTAATCAAGGTAAAAATCAAAGTTTCTACCTACCCATGGCAGCTGTCATTAAGGGATTAAATACAGTAAAAAAAATTCACCATAGTGTGACTTCAGTAAAAAAAATTCAATGACCAAGAAACAGCGGGAGCGAAATCAAAATGAAATCGAATTTAGAAACTTGAGTAATTTCCTAACTCCATTCTCGTTCTGGGTCCAGCTCCACTATCAAAGCATAAAACAAAACCAAACACAAAAATGAAGACAAAAGACCGACACAAGAAAACATATCATAAAAACTTAATCTAAAACAAAAGTCCAAAAAGCGGAGGCGGAGGTGGAATGAGATTTGATTTTGAAATTTTGAATAAATACTGACTTAACTTCCACTCCAGCTCCGGCTCTGATAAATACAAGACAAAAGGTTCAAAAGAAAGACTATAGGGATGGGAATCGGTATGAGCTTTAGAGGAAGTTTCAAAACCCAATTCAATTCCAGTTCCGACAGACCAAACCAAAAGAAAAACAAAGTGTTGGAAACAAAACTCCAAACTTTGTTTGAAAATCAACCAAGGATAAAAAAGGGGGACCCATTTTTATCAAGGCAAAAGATGGGGTGGTTATGCAATGCATAACAACACTAGCACACCATGTAGACATTTGCACGTCATGCAGGCATCCAAAATGCTAGTTTTCGGGAAATAAGACAGTGGACTGTTGTCACTACATCATTGGACCTGTTGGAGTTGGAATTGTGAAATTTTGACCCAGACGGATTTTTCCATAAATTTTTTTAGGTGCAATAAATTCTAGGAAAAGTGTTAAAATGTGAAATTTCCCCTAGGTGCAATTTTGTGACATTACATTTTGCCCCCACTTTAGTGGGCTCAATTTTGGAAAAATCGGCCACAATGAAGTAGAAAAGAAAAATTCAACAAAAAATTAAAAATTTTAACATTTTATGTGCCAAAAAAGATATTGTAGAGGCCACAAAGGTCGATACAAAAAGTGTTGAAGATGCCCCCAGTGATCAAACTCAATAAAAAATAAAACGTTTGCCGTGAAAAATTGCACAAATTTTTTTCTACAAAACTTTGAATTTTAAGTTAACTCAAAAATCAAAAGAAGCTACTAAGATGAGAAGAATGATCAAGAAAAAATTCATGGTTTGGAAGAAAAATATGCTAAAGGGGTGACTATATACCCCCTCCTAAGTTTTACCCCAACTAGGTGGGGTAAAATTAGGAGAAACCGAGGAGCCACAAACTCCAAGGAAAATTGGCTCCGACGGGCATATATATACCTAGGTGGGCCTCTAGAAGGGTCATTTTCAATATTCATCATGAGGATTTTGTTGAATTTTGTGAGAGAAAAGTTAGCAAAATTCCTAGTAGATGAGATTACAAGGTACCCAGATGGCAACAATTATGCCAGGACATAATCAAGGGTCTCGAGGAGGACCAGGTAGGCCTCAAAACCTCTCATTTACACATTTTTAATTATTTTTTAGGTAGTTTAAGGATCAGAGTGGCATACTTGTCTTGGATGCATGCATGTTTCTTCTATATGTGTAGTCATCCAAGAGGCATGCTTCTATCCAGGAGGTGTGCTACCATCTATAGGATGTGTTTTCATCCTAGTGCCTCCAATGATGGATCAAGACATTTGCAAAGCACAAATACATCTACATGGTGCACATATGTCCTAGGGTAATTTTAACTTAATCACTTTTGAAATTATTCCCAATAGGCTATACTTTGACTTAAATTTTTTCCTCTTTCAAAATATTACCTCAAGATTACGGAGCATCTTGGTGGGAAAGTTCTTCACTTTCTTAGAGGGTAAAGGGACCACCTCTCTAATGACAAGATTACACACCTATATCGCATTGGTCTCTAACAGGTATACATTATGCCAGATATGTTATATCATGATAGGATTTTGATGGCCCTCATGGAGAGGTGAGATTCCACCACATCAAGCTTCTAGCTACTAATGGGAGAGAGGATCATGATGTTGGAGGATTTCTACCACATCCTCGGCCTTCCCATCCATGATCAATGGGTGGAGTTAGATGAGATGCACTTGACACGAGAGAGATTGGAGGGTTTCAACTATTTCTTTATTCATACAAATGGCAAGGATGGGATCGAGAACATTTACACTCTTTGGTTTGAGCAGGCTCAAACTATTGTACCCCTATTGAACCAGGTCATGGTAGTCATTGTGGCCACTCAAGTCACCATAGACGGGTGAGGCTCTCACTTGCATGGGGGCTCATCCATACAATTCATGAGATGGTGGAGGGCAGGAATGTATTTGCATGGGTGCAAAGCATGCTTGCACATTTATACCAAGATCTTAAGAGATATGTGCATTATGAGTATCAAAGCCTTACCACATGCACATTACTAAAGTGTGGGATTTTTCACACATTATATGAACGAGCCTAACTAACTATCCCTGAGTATGAGATTATAGAGTGCCCATGGCTCACTGGTATGAGCTATTATGATAGTTGTGACATGGAGATCTATATTTTTGGTGACTACAGTTTGATACTTTAGGAGCTAATGGATTAGATGGAGGCACCACCACTTATTCTGATGGGTGGATGATAGTAGGTTCCTTAGGAACTTGCAGTGTGACTATTTTATCTTGGGTTGCATTGATTTTATGATCATGCCTTATTACTGGAGCCAAATCATGTAGCAACATGGTCAAATTCAAACCATCCCCCCCATAATCCCCACATAGACCTGAGTTGTTTGGAGTGTCATAAAACCATGGGACCATATGCATCCCATCATTGTAGGAATCACTCCTTCAAATAACGAGGTTGATGATAGTGATCTACCAGATATGGGCTTGGTGGATAACGTCGGGGTGGCGACAAAATTTTTGGCACGGTGGATGGCACACTATATAGCACTAGTGTTTCTAGAAGATGCCCCCTTGAGGGATCCCATCCTTCAGGGGGATATTACACCATAGAATCTAGGGTAGAGACTTAGGGGTCAAGGCAATGAGGGAAAGAAGGAGCAGTAGGAATAGGAGGAGCATCAATAGGAGCTATAGGAGTAGGCTAATATTGTTGGAGCAATGGCACTGAGGTCAAAGTGGTGGCGAAGGATGTCCTCTCCTCCATTGACCATCCCATCTTCATCAACAACATCGGTACGATCCATGATTTCAATGGTAGCCCTGACAACACCTGGAGCAACTCTTGATGTCAACAGTGTGTGACCCAACATCATTCCTCTCTTGATCCACACTGCCAGCTAGGGTACCCAAGTACAATAGTTACATGATGTCATTTCATTTCAGTAGTTCTAGTTCCCATCTCATATTGTGTGCAGCATTATTTACTATCCTAAAATATGCAAAACAAAAAGAAATGCAAGGAGAAAAAACACAAAACCACCTCACTGTTATCCTAAGTTGAACTTGAATAAAAGAAATATGAAACAACAAATATACCTTATCCAAGTTGATCTTTTTGGTTGGCCCTTTGATGTAGCTTGAATGTATGCTCCTTGATGGAAAATATGATGAAAATTATATGTAAAGTGATCTATATTGAAAGATGAGTGCAATGAAATATGTGGATATTTTGGTAGATGAATGCAAAAATGGAGGTTGAATGCAAGTATGCAAGTGCTTGAAATCTTGTGTGCCAGAGAGTAGTATGCTTGAAAGAAAATTATGTTATGAATGTGATATGAAAAAATGAGACAAAATCTTCCATTTTAAGGGAAGAGTCTCTAGAGAATTCAATGGCTAGGATATAGCCAAAATGGGCAAGATGGAGGGCTATGGTGAGTTGAGGACTCACAAGACCTCGCATATTTCCATGTGGAAAATGAGGTTTTCAAAAGGATGGGTGAAGTGGAGAGAGGACATGTGAGGTGGAGGTACTCACAAGTACCTAGGGATTAGGGAAATATTTCCTCAAAAATGAAGTTCTTGTCCCCATATGAGGATGATGGTGACAAGTGAATAATTTTGAAAGTCCTCTCTTATCATCATGGGGATGAGATAATTTGTTGGGGGAATAAATGTGAGTTTTAAATTCACATGATTAGGGAGTACCTTGGGGATAAGACAAGGTCGTCATAAAGGAGGTCCTTGTCCCATGTGACTAATGAGACTTATGAAGGAATTTAGAATTTCCCAACAACCTACATGGGGAAGAGAAATGCATTGAATGAATAAATGTGAATTTTATATTCACATGAGGAAGAGGTCAATTCTTAATAAAGAAAACACTTATGAAAGGTTTGCTTGGATGACATACCAGAAATGGAAAGTGATTAGATTAAGGTTGTGAAAACATGTGAATAGGAAGATTAATGAAATATTAAAGACAAGTGGCCAAATATGGACCATGCGACATTAATCCTGATTAAGGATGTGCACATCCTAATCATGGATTAATTAAACTAATCCAGATTAGAAAAAGATTATGGAGGATGTGCCAAGGAGAGAGAAAAGAGGGAATTTAAAATTGATTTAGACTCAAAAAGGTAAATCACTAAATTAAATAAATTGATATATTTATTTAAATTAGAGAATAAATGACGAAAGATAGAGTATTTAATTATTAAATTAAATAATTTAGAAACCTTGGAGGAAGGGTAAATATTAATTAAATAAATCATTTAAATAATATTGATGAAATAGACAAATAGGATACAGATTTGACCATATGGGAGTGGTCAAACTTGGATGTCTACACACACACACAGATATATATATATATATATATATATTGCTTTACTTTTTGTATCTATACATCTTGTGTTTGTGGTTGCAATGGATACACAAGGATGGACTAGTTTTTTTGCCTAGTACATATCACGGGTGGCCCCTATCGTGCCCATCCAAGGGTCAATCCTAGACTCCTACCAACCAGTTTCAGTGGGGTGAAACATGCATCTTTTCGAGCCGATATGCCACCTTAGGACTGCCTATTAGGAGGGGAAGGTGGAGATTGTGCAAAGGACTATGGATGCCACTATTGTCTAGGGACCTATGGAAGGCCCTAGAAGAGTAGGATGCAGTCATGATGAGGGTCGATAGTGTCGATTAGGTACGTGAGGCTCTACAAAATCATCTAGATGACCTTGTATGGTATCCAGTAGTGGTGATCCTGATAGGTGACCGGGAGCTGCAGTAGGAGCTCATCCAGGCCTGTATGCAGATATCCCCCCTTCAGGGAGAGATCAAGGGGATGTATTTGGCCATGTATATCTCATGAACATACTACACCCGATCAATATCCACTGTGCAACCTCAACCACAACCACAACTAGAGGCCTCAAGGAGCCATATGCTTGAGGCTTAGATAGTAATCTTGTACACAATTTTCATAGTTATGACACATATTTTATAAATCATTTTTGATGTATAGACACTGATACACATATACAATATTCACTCATTTTTTAATGACACTGGCATGATACATGTACATGACATTGATATTTTTTAATATATATATGCATGAGATGTCAATTATGATATTATAGTGTTCTTTATTTGATGTGTATTCTCCTTGCTTTCTTATATGTTGATGATATGGATTTTATATACATGGATGTATATTAGATGCTATCATGACTTAATAAAACACATAGATGTATGTTAAATAAGTGCAATGACAATCTAATTTCCCAACCAAAAGATGTAATCCAATGCATGGATACATAGCATAGTAAAACATGTGCATTTATATCTCCCATACACACACATGGTTGTATCATAACACAAAAAAATTCACAATGTGTTGATGAATTAATGTTAAAACATGCAACACTACAACCCTTGAAGAGTCAACATTACACATATGACACATAGACACTATGCATAGTATCGACGATAAAGATGCATTGCATTAATAGTTTCTTTTAGAGGTTTCGCACCCATGGATGACAATCCATATGCACTAGAATCATACACAGAGATGACAATGTAAGGTGCTAACTAATTAGGCCTAAATTTTCCCCTTTGATCAAGTGTTGCATTTACATTTCTCTTATTTTCGTAGAGAACCAGATCACCCACCTTGAAGGTTCTAGGGAGAACACTTTTATTATATTGTCTATAAAATGATATTATTGATAGATTCATCATCAATTAATGCTTTAAGGGAATTCCACAAAGATAGAATTTCCTACTCTAAACGCATGATAGATTCAACATCATACACGAGGTTGTAGGGTGTTCCTGTTGCTATATGGACACTCATACGATAGGCCCACAAAGAATACGTGAATTTAATATGCCAATCCTTCCCATGATATTTTATCGTCTTGCGAAGAATAAGCTCAAGAGTTTTGTTAGATGCTTTTGCTTGCCATTGATTGAGGATAATATGGTGTAGAAAATATATGTTGAATGTGGAAATTTTCTAGGAATTTCTTTCCTTTCGTGTTCTTGAATGGTGTGCCATTGTTAGAGGCAAGTGCACAAGGTAATCCAAAGTGAGTATTGATATTATTCAAAAGGAAGCTCTAGATAGATTTGAACCACTTTTTGAAGTAATTTGTAGTAGTGATGATAAAGATGTGTCCTTTAGAAGAACGAGGTGATATCTTTTCAATAATATCCAATCCCTATTTTTCAAAAGGCCAAGGAGAGGTCTAGTTTTGCAATTCTTGAGCCAAATCATGGATAAGATGAATATGTTGTTGAAATTATGGGCACTTATTAATAAAATCAAAGAAATCTTGTTCCATCATTTGCAAAATTACCCCATGTGGATCAATTTTTGCACCAAGGATTTACCACCAAAGTGTCCACCCCTAGAATCTGAATGGGCTTCCGTAAGAGCAAGGGGTATTTTTTCTTTAGTGAGACATCGAAGAAGAAAACAATTGTAATATTTTTGATAAATAAAATCTGATAGGACAACATAATGGACTGAAAGATTTCATAAATGAGTGTGATCATTTTCATCGCATCATCAAGAAATTTTCCTATTTTCAAATAGTTGTTGATGTTAGAATACCATTAACCTGAGTCCACGTGGGAACACACGATAGCATCAAAACTAGCTTGATAAAAAATAGCAAGAGATCGAAGAATATGTACCACAAAATGGTATTATTTTGTATCCTTATTTGAGGGTGCCAAGGAGGCAATGCTCACCATGGCATTTGCATGTCGATTTTCTCTCCTAGGGACACTGAATATTGTGAAAGAGGATAATCGATTAAGAAAATACAAAGCAAGTTCTTGATACTAAGATAACTTAACTTACTTAGCATTATAGGTTCCCATAATCTGATTCACAATAAGCTTAAAATCACCATGTATATAAATATTTTTTATCTTTAGTGCGATTACGACATGCAAGATGGAAAGAAGGGCTTTGTACTTAGTGGTGTTGTTAGTGCAACTAAATTCCAATCAAAAGGAGAGAGGGACTAGCTTACCTTTGGGTGAGATTAGGACCATGCCTGCTCTCGAGCCAATTTGACATCTCAACCCATTGAAATACATATTCCACACAAGATCATGATTGATTGTGAAGATATCATCATTAGAGAATAAGTATATACCAGGGAAGGAATGAGGTGAAGGAGCGTATGTTGGTTGATCAACAACCGCTTGACTTTTTATCAATTTTTGAGTAAAAAAATTTATGTCAAACTCAAAAAGAAACATTACCCACTTCACTAATCTCCTAACAAGGTCGACACTAGAAAACAAATTCTTTAGAAGATCACTCTTCACAATAACATGTGTTTCAACATGAAGAAGGTACTGTCTTAACTTCTACGTTGTGAAGACGAGAGCAAGACATTGTTTCTCCATGAAATAATAACAAGTTTCATAATCAACCAGAATGCAACTATTGTAGTAGACCACTCTTTCTTTCCTGAAATCATCATACTAAGTGAGCAAGGCTACTAAAACGTATGGTGATGTGGCAAAGTAAATAAAAAAGGGTCTATTCTACATAACCGGCATTAATATGGTAGGATAGGCCAAGTAAGTTTTTATTGATTCAAAAAAAATCTAGCACTCCTCATCCCATTTGAAGTGAACATCCTTATTTAATAAGCGAGTGAAAGGAAGGGTACAATCAACCAATTAAGATATGAATCTACGAATTTCCTGAATCTTCCCTTGTAAACTTTGCAATTCAGTAATGTTCTTAGGTGGGGGCCTGTTAAGTACAATTTCATCAATCTTATTCGTGTCGAATTCAATTCGATGATGAGAAACTATGAATTCCAAAAGTTTTTATGTGTCTACACTAACGACACACTTAAGAGGATTAAGCTTCATCTTATAGAGTTGAAGCCTCTCAAAGATAAGATGAAGGTTGCCTACATGATCTTGACAAGTTATGGATTTTTCTAAGAAATCATCAACATAGTCTTCTAAAATCTTATGAATGAAGTCATGGAAGATTAATTTCATTGCCCATTAGTAAGTTTCTCTTGAATTATTTAACCCAAACGACATGACCACATAATAAAAGTTACCCCAAGGAATAGTGAAGGCTATCTTATATTGATCTTTTGGATTAATACAAATTTGATTATAGCTCAAGAAGCCATCCATGAAAGACAACAAGGCATGGCCCACAATCAAGTCCAAAATCATATAAATATTAATCTATGAATTTTTTGAATCTTCCCTTGTAAACTTTGCAATTCAATAATGTTCCTAGGTGGGGGGTCGTTAAGTACAATTTCATCAATCTTTTTTGTGTTGAATTCAATTCCACGATGAAAAAATTTGAATTCCAAATTTATTTTTTTGTGTCTACACCGAAGACACACTTAAGAGGATTAAGCTTCATCTTAAAGAGTTGAAGCCTCTCAAAAATAAGATGAAGGTTGCTTACGTGATCTTGATGGGTTATGGATTTTTCCAAGATTTCATCAACATAGTCTTCTATAATATTATGAATGAATTCATGGAAGATTAAGTTCATTTCCCATTAGTAAGTTTCTCTTGCATTATTTAACCCAAATGACATGACCACATAATAAAAGGTACCCCAAGGAGTAGTGAAGGCTATCTTATAATTAGATTTTGGATTAATATGAATTTTATTATAGCTGAAGAAGCCATCCATGAAAGACAACAAGGCATGGCCCACAATCAATTCCAAAATCATATAAATATTAATCTACGAGTTTTTTGAATCTTCCCTTGTAAACTTTGCAATTCAATAATGTTCCTAGGTGGGGGGTCGTTAAGTACAAGTTCATCAATCTTTTTTGTGTCGAATTCAATTCCACGATGAAAAACTTTGAATTCCAAAAGTTGTTTTGTGTCTACACCGAAGACACACTTAAGAGGATTAAAAATAATCTTAAAGAGTTGAAGCCTCTCAAAGATAAGATGAAGGTTGCTTACGTGATCTTGATGGGTTATGGATTTTTCCAAGATATCATCAACATAGTCTTCTATAATATTATGAATGAATTCATGGAAGATTAAATTAATTTCCCATTAGTAAGTTTCTCTTGCATTATTTAACCCAAATGACATGACCACATAATAAAAGGTACCCCAAGGAGTAGTGAAGGCTATCTTATAATTAGCTTTTGGATTAATATGAATTTGATTATAGCTGAAGAAGCCATCCATGAAAGAAAACAAGCCATGGCCCACAATTGAGTCCACAATCATATAACTATTAGGCAACATAAATTTATCCTTAAGAGAAGCCTTATAAAGATCATGAAAATCAATGCATATATGGATATGACTATCAGGTTTATTAACAGCAACAATATTTGAAATCCGAGGAAAGTAGTCAATTGGATGGATAAAGCCTACTTTTATAGCTTCTTTATCTCAGTCTTAACCAACAATGTGACCATGGAATTGATCTTTCAGATTTTTTTCTTAACAAACTTAGCATCAAGACATAAGACAATATTGTGAACTATAGACTCATAAATAATGGGCATGTCCTCATACGACCAAGAAAAGATATCTAGATGAGAATGTAAGAGATCATAGTGCTCCTCAGCTTCCTCAAAAGAAAGTCACTTCTCAATATTAATTACCTTTTTGGAAGACTTAGGGTCCATGAAGAATTCAATAGTACCCCCCTTGATGAAGGGACTATGGTCTTCAGGATGTGTTATCAAAACCCCATTGTCAACATTAGCTAGAGGGTCCTCCTCATCAATATTTAGGATAGATTATCTAAAATACACTTGTTTTCTCAAGCGATATGGGAATCGTCTCTTATGGTGAAAAGGAAGTGAAGATGGGTAGGCATCTAAGAATTCCTCCAGTTCTTCATCCAAAGAGAAAATATCTAAGAGGAATTCTTCAACCTCTACCCTATCTTCTCTCAATTCAGGATGGACTAGATTAAGAGGTTCAATCAAAATCATGTTAACACTCCACCAAGTTTTTTGTTGATATTGTTCAACAGAGCATCTCAAACCTAGATAGTGTTTGTAAGTCTTAAATTTGATAGGGACATGAATTCCTTTACGCCCATAGCCATATTGAGAAACAAGCCTATATCTAGGACCATAGCATGTTTGCAAAGCTTAGGAAGGTGGTGGCTCCACGTAGAGTGTATCATTCTACCAATGGACATCAAATGCATATACAAGACCACAACCATCACTATTAATCAATTTGCAAATTTTAAACTCCTTAGTGGGATCGGGATTATCCTCCTCAATTGGGGAATGCCTGGATTCTTGAATAGGATCACAAATTTCCTTCTTAACAAAAGTCTAATCCATTTCCTAATCAAAGGTGTTCAAGGTTATTGGAAGTTTTAGATGAGCAAGATTCACTTTGTATTCTCCAATAAAGAATTCAGATAATTCCAAGGATCCCCAATCATCACCAAGAATTGCATTTGATTCAAAAGGAGAAGTAGATAGGGAAGACTTAGGACTCTTCGCTTTGGGTTCTTCTTATTTAGTGGCATTTTCTTTGGGGAAAACCTCTATGGAGGGTATCGTCAGGGAAAATGTCATGGAATTAGATTTTAGAGATGGAATACAATTTTTAAGAGTGGAAAAAATCGAAGCCAAATATTAAAAAAATTGCTTTTATCTGTCGTGGTTTAATTCTTTGGCACTCAGTTCCCATTGAGCCTTGCAAGAGGTCCCATGGGAGTCTTATGGGTCTCATATACCCATGAGGGGGTATGCAGAGCCACCACCAGGAGGTTGTCGCTCCACCTAAGAAATTTAACTACTAGGTGGGTAGAGTTTTATAAAGAAATATATTTTGAAAAATAATTAAGTGACAATCATATTGACAATTGAGGACCAAGCACCCAATTGCAACAAATCCCTCCCCCCCCCCACCCCATAAGAAATTGTTAAAATGTGAAATTATCCCTAGGTGCAATTTTGCGACATTACAACAAGGTGCACATTGAAGAAAAATGGACCTCACAAATGATTTCAAAAGACCCAAAAAACCCCTATTTTCATATAAAATACCTCATATCTAGGGAAAATTTGAGGTTTTGGTTGAAATCTATAGCTTTCATCCATATAGTACGGGTCCATACAATCCATACTGGTCTGCATAGTCATAGAGAATATCAATTGGCATCAACAACATATTTCATGGCATATTCTTGTCCTATATTTATGGTATGTTTTCTATGCATCATCTATGTATCTACATCATTTTTTCAGTGGTCACATAGTATGAATTCATAGATTTTTAAATATTAAAAAAAATTCTTTTATCTATCGTGGTTTAATTCTTTGGCACTCAGTTCCCATTGAGCCTTGCAAGAGGTCCCATGGGAGTCTTATGGGGCTCATATACCCATGAGGGGTATGCAGAGCCACCACCAAGGGGTTGTCGCTCCACCTAAGAAATTTGACTACTAGGTGGGTAGAGTTTTATAAAGAAATATATTTTGAAAAATAATTAAGTGACAATCATATTGGCAATTGAGGGCCAAGCACCCAATTGCAACAAATCCCCCCCCCCCCCCATAAGAAATTGTTAAAATGTGAAATTGTCCCTAGGTGCAATTTTGCGACATTACAACAAGGTGCACATTGAAGAAAAATGGACCTCACAATTGATTTCAAAAGACCCAAAAAACCCCTATTTTCATAAAAAAATACCTCATATCTAGGGAAAATTTGAGGTTTTGGTTGAAATCTATAGCTTTCATCCATATAGTACGGGTCCATACAATCCATACCGGTCTGCATAGTCATAGAGAATATCAATTGGCATCAACAACATATTTCATGGCATATTCTTGTCCTATATTTATGGTATGTTTTCTATGCATCATCTATGTATCTACATCATTTTTTCAGTGGTCACATAGTATGAATTCATAGATTTTTAAATATTAAAAAAATTGCTTTTATCTGTCGTGGTTTAATTCTTTGGCACTCAGTTCCCATTGAGCCTTGCAAGAGGTCCCATGGGAGTCTTATGAGGCTCATATACCCATGAGGGGGTATGCAGAGCCACCACCAGGAGGTTGTTGCTCCACCTAAGAAATTTGACTACTAGGTGGGTAGAGTTTTATAAAGAAATATATTTTGAAAAATAATTAAGTGACAATCATATTGGCAATTGAGGGCCAAGCACCCAATTGCAACAAATCCCTCCCCCCCCCAAACACTGCAAATTGGTCAATTTTTAAAAATTCCATAAATTTTTGCCAAGTTGTAAAATTTTTACAAATGAGATATTGATGGAAATCTAGTTCCAAGGAATTCACAATGGTGTAAGCCATTTTTTAGATTTTTCCTTTGGTGAATTTTATTGTTGGTTGAAGTCATATTTTCCTTTTGGACCTCTAATCTCATGATCATCTCTAATTTTCATGATTCTTGTGCTTTTGGAAAGGTATTAAGGAGCTCTACATTTATACTCATGTTCTTTTTCCAAATTTAGTAGCAAGTATCTTTTATTCAAATTTGTGAAATTTTTCAATTTGGTCAATTACTTGGACATAATACAACTTCAAGAAGCTTTTTCCTCTTGGGAAGGCTTCATTCTCAGTCTAGGTTATATTGGGAAAATTTAGTTTTAGTTGAGGATCTCATTTTGATATATTATTATAATTTTTCATCCTTCATACACCTTGGCATTTTAATATCTAAAGTTTTGGTGTTGTCAATGCATTACATATAAAATTCCACATCATATTATTGGGGGGATTTTTTACTGAATGATTTTGTGGATCTCATAGTGCATTATTTTCATCTATTTGTCTTGTGCTCCTATTTTTCCATGGATCATTAGAACATTCCTTTGTTAACATCATATAACTATTCAAAATGGCATCAACATACATGGAGTGTTCTAATGAATCACGGTCACTCTCTATATGTTGAAAATAAGGTACCTAAACCTATAGATGATGATAAAAATATAAAATGAATGATTGAACATACCAAAGCTCTTAGATTTCCTCATAAACTAGTTTCTTAAGATTAGTTTTTTTAAATTCAATCATGTAAGAATTCTCATGAGGCTTGGGGCATAAAACATTATATGGTACTACAAATGAAGTAAGAGGCTATCAAATTAATAAAAAACTAATGAACCTTGATCCTAAGAAATTTAACAACATCTAGCACTACATCACTAAGGTAAATGATCTAAGAGATCAATGTAAAGCATGTGGAATTGATAAGGACCTTTAGTTAGCATACTACATTGAACAAACTTAGTCCTAATTATGTTGCTTTTGTTTATATCTTTCATACTCATAGGTTCTCTATGCGGTTTGCATATATTGCACCTTAATTTGCATCATTTTCTAAGATTTTAATACATGAGAAAAAAAATCTTATATGAATGGGTCTCATTAAGTCATTTCAATATCAAGCATTGTTGACTAGTTAGGTGAAATAAATAGAACATATTGATTGGAAATAGAAGCAATCATAGAACACCTGCTTGGAGTGTGTCAACTTCTGGCATTGACATGGAGACACTTGACCATAGTTCAGATACATCACATATAATTCTTCTTCCCACATCTTCCTTTTATGAATGGGAAGACATCATATATATCATCCTAATTTTGTTTCTTGCTAAAAATATGAGTTTTTATCGAGGAGATTGGATCATATTCAAAATGAAATGTTGAGGTTCTTCCATTGTAAGAGACACACTATTGACGGGGTTGCATGGTTTCTCTTCTCTCTTATGGGGTTTCATTTTCATCACATGGGTTTTTTCCCTCTCATTCATCATTGAGACTATTTTTATTTCATCTTTTAAAGAGGAGTTTTGTCTCATTAGATTTTCTCTTTTTCTCTATTTGTGAGAGATTGCATTGCATTTATGCATGGGTACCTTACATGGCCTCATATACAAGACTCATATTTATATCTTTTCATAATAATACTCCCTAAGTTATACTTAAGGGGGGTGCTGGTGTAAATAGATTTTTTACCTATTTAGGTCCTAGGAAGGAATATTTCTAGATAGTATTACTTTTCACTAGATCTTATCTTATATTTTGGAATTTAATGTGTGTGTCCTAATTCATTTAATATTTTTTGAGGTAGTTGTCTAGTTATACAAGAGTAAGACACGTGTCAAGATCTTGTCTAATCCTATCTCATAGTTTGTCTTTATAAGAAAGTCATCATTTGTGTATCTTAGAGGTTACTTAATAAGATGTTCATGATGGTTAAACTCATAGGTGACATTGATTAATGCATGATAATATAAAATTGATAGCCTCTGTGAGAGAATGGAATGGTAAACCAGGAAGAGTAAGGTTTTTCAATGAGAATGGAAGGAAATATATAGGGGTCAACTAAGTATGAAAGTCATAGTGATAATTAGGTCTATCATAACATGCTAAGAGGTATAAATCTATGAAGATTATAAGGCATTTAATAACATTGTGGTAATTTGTAAAAGCTTATTGTGATTGGTAGGGAGTGTAGTTCTATAATGGTAGGTGGTTAGAAGAGAAAATCTGGCAATGTAGAGATTCTTGATGAAGTTTTGAGTCACTGAAAAATATTAATGCCAAAACATAGTAATCATGAAGCAAAATATCAGTGGAGATTGTCAAAATATTATCTAAACCTGAAAACAAAAAGAGAAAATCAATTTGCAAAGACTCATACAAGGACAAAGTTAATATAAAAAATGAAGATAAAGATAGTTAATTTGTAGATGTGAGAAATACTATCATAGAATTTCTCCTATGCCCCTAAGGCAGTTAGTCATTTTCAAACATATCTAACACATGCACTTTAAACATATTGGTGGGAAATTATGATAGTTGGAGAATTAATGACTAATTTTGACGGAATAAAAGGGTAGTGCTTGATATCTAGGAGAGAGTCGAATTAATCTGAGGTCTTTGCAATCATCTAGGAGCTCATGGTAGGCACCCAACAAGATGATTTTGACCCATTCAGAAGGTAAAAACTTTTCATTGTCTCTTTGTGAGACATGTTCTAGCTTTCCAAGGTATATTTGAAGACTGAAAGGGATGCCTAGATTTATTTTGAAATTAGTTCTTGCAAATTTAGAAAAATTATTGTAACTTGGAAAATTTTCTCTCTAGTCATATGTTGTATTTTGACTCCAAAAATAATTCTTCATATTGGAATAGCATTGTAACTTCACTTTTCAAGTATCTTCAATCAAATCAAATCATCTTTGAAAGTACATGTATTATTGTAAGGCATCTTTATCAATGAAAAGAAAGTTCAACCTTCATTGTATTGGTTCATGTTGTCTATTTATTAATCTTATTCAATTGTACTATGTTCTTATACTAAAATCTCTAAAGTATGCATGATTAAACTCCTGAAAAACCTAAAATTTTATTTGTATCTATTATTTTCTAGTTATAAAACACCTAGATTAGTTGATTTAGTTATGAAAAAATCAATTTCCTTCCAAAATAGAAAAGATAGGTCACATTTTAGGAAAATAGATCAAAACATAAAGTAGAATAGCAGCATTGTGTGAAAAAAATATTTTCATTAACGAGTCGGTGCAAGATAATGGGGTCCAAACTAGGCCCTTAAGAAGGCAATACAAATTCATAAAATAACAATTAGGCAACTTGACATAAAAATTTGAATAAGTTATCAACATAATTTTAGAAATATGTAAGAATAGAATTTGTAGAAAATTGAATGTAGTTTCTAAGATACTATTCCTTTTTTGCAAAAAAGTAAATCTATTTCGTAAACAATTGAAATTTTGATGCAATAGTACTAAATTATTAGGAAAAAATAAAAAGCAGGTGTATGTTTGACCAACCAAAGTACAAAAAAAAATTAAAAAAAAAATTGGAACTTTCAATATAAGTAGAGGTTACATGCCAAGATTTTCCACATTTGTTTTGTAATTGTTTTGCAAGTAAATAATTAGTTATGATTTTTTATTAATTTTTTTAAAAATATTTAAATGTGTTTGTCTGACCACCATAAATTAGTCAAAATTTTATGAAATTTAATTTTTATTTTTTTGATCCTATAGTATGGGAAGCATAGAATGTAACGCATCTTTTAGAATCAAAAAATATGAAATTATTTAAGAATTATAGATGTTTTTCAATCAACATATCAATCAAGACTTTAATCAGAATGTATTGAGAAAATTAATTATAATTTATCTATTTAATTCCAAATAAGGTATATATTATATTTTTGGAAATCTAAAAAATTTCTCAATAAACTATTTTCATTTCATCAAATTCTAAAGAAAGTCATCAACCACTTTTTTGTCAGATTGCTACTTTTTGGACCCCATAATCCTGCACTCACCCTAACCATTGTGTGCAAAGAGTCTAAACATTTAGTTTTTAATCTTTCTAGTGAATCACTATCCATAAGTTTTAGGTAAAAAAAAACAATCTATCTATCTCTTTTCCATGGCATAAGTAGTTACTCTAGATTAGGAGAAGCTTAAAATTAGGTGAATTACCAAGGGAACTATCCCCCTCTAGAGTTTGATCTCCAACACATGAGCCCAAACTCAAGGATAACATCCCATGTTTCATGAGGTGGTTGAGTTCTTTTATTAGCTCAACAAGGGTGTACACTTCTGTGACAAGAGTTATTATTTGAAACATGAAAGATTTCATATTCAAAGGATTATACAAAACATAAAATAAAGCATTTCCAACAAAAAAATAGATAGCACCATTATATTTCTCATAATTTTTTTATAAGTATTTAATAAATTATTGAAAATAGGCTTCATATGGAAAAGTTATAAGCATTTGAAGTTTTAAAAATGAAGTACAAATTTTAAATGATTATACTTGATTATTTGTTCACAATATATAAAATAACATATTCCATTATGTAGAGATTTGAACTATCTTTCTAATACCTTATGTTAGCAAGAGAAATGGGGAAATATTGTCTAAATATATATACCCCAACACTCCTTATGTACTTTGTTTATACCACAAAGGATACAATAAAAGAAACAAGCATCTACAATAAGGTTCTAGAGTGAATAATTAGCATACATCACATCAAAATCAAAACAAATATTCACATTAATCATACACACATATATAATCCTTATAACTACTTTATATTATATTAGAATCTCATACAATGACATGTGTTAGTCTCTACTTATATATTATATCTCTCTCTTTTTCATCATATTATCTATCTCTTGTGCATATGATTTACATTACATATATGCATAAATTCCCTTGAAATGATATGACCCCTAAATACAACTAATTCCTTTCCCCAATACCATAGACCTTTTTGGGTAGCCTACAGTAGGTTCTATTGTATCACTTGACCTATTAATATCATCCCCCCTTTTAAGATGATGTCTTGTCCCCAAGACATGATGTTCAGTTCAAAAGGATATGCTAGTATTGTATCTTCAATCACAACATGGTGGAATTCTAATGTGCATGTACTTGCAACAATGTACCCATATTTCCTTGGATTTGTGCAAGTTTAAGTTTTTCCTTTCGAAGATCAACTAAGATTGAAATATTTTATGTTATCTACTTGGATTTTTTCAAAATGGTCTAGAGGAATCCCAATTGGTTGTTGATGGTCTCCCCGACTACTTGATTTATTCTTTTAATTTTTCGCGTTGAGTATGGAGTTGTTATAGTTGGTCATGGAGATTCTCCACTTCATCCCTTATCGCTCTAGATGGATCCTGTAGAGGGTCATAGACCACTTGCACTATCTAATCCTCAATTTACCACATTTTTGTATGGAGGATTTTTGTTGTATTGGGCCACTATAAAAAAATTGGTATAGTAATTCAGCCTCTTGGATACTATCTTTTGACTATTTGACCTATATTTCTAGTTGGGAGTGTGTGGTAGCACATCTCTTTGTAAACGCCCATTTTTATTCTTTCTGAGCTCCTCTTGATCCTCCTTTCTTATGTTGTCCCTTTCAAGGGCCAACCATGCCTATAAGCCTGCCACCAGTCGCTTGAGCTATTACAACAAGGAGAGGGATGTATCTATAATGGAATAAATTTGCACCCCCTTTCAAATTCCCTATTTACACTACCTCCTACCTTAGAAGATTAAACTCGATAATGAAATTCATATTTTTTCCACTTTCCCCTATCCACTTGGTAGTTTTTTATGTGTCAGTGAGGGATATTTTGTCTGGGACACTAGCATGGTGCACAGACATCTTTGTGACACACTACCATCTTGACAGGATTCTCACCTCTAGAATCTAGAGAGGTGTTACATTTCTCCATTGGATGTGAAGTGTAGTTTCTCCTACCCTTTGGACTAACTTTGAATGGCTCTTTTTCCTCTATTATTGCCTTCAAATTCCTATCTCATCCTTTCAACTCATCTTCTTTCCATTCCACTTCTTCACTCTCACACTCTTCACTCACTTTCAACATTCTCAAGTTCTACCACTTCCATTGAAACTGCAAGTTGGTATTTTGGTTGGTTTACTCTCTTTTTGTTACGAAAACATTGATCTTTGATAGCTTGCGAGCTCACTCCTGCCATTTTTCTTGAGTGCATGTGGTTGAAGGTGTTATCACTCCATCTTAATTTTTTCTTACATTATCATTTTAATATCATGGAATATTTTTGTTTAAATTATTGTTTGGTATTGCTATTTCAATATCTTTATTTATTACATTTCTCCAATCGTCACTATATTGGATGTCTGTGGAGGTGGAAAAATAAAATATGGGGACTGACTGTGATAGTCCTCTAAACACAACCCCAATATTTTCTCAAGCTTATGTGTGTAGGTTGTTTGTTAAGTGAAGAACTTGAAGATATCAACTTGTGGGTAGGAAGGTGTGCTTTCCTCACACTTCTTTTTCAATTTGTAGTTAGAATTAAGTTCAAGTATTCTTCTTGTTACACTATCATTATGTTCCTTTCTATTTCTATTATTACAACAAACCATACCTGTTGGGTAGTTAGTAAGTCACCCTATTAGTAAGTAATTTATATTTTATGTTTGTACGGACACCATCACCCCACTGAGATGCCAACATGTTGCATTGTCGTTTGTGTCCTGCGATGTAGTCCTCTAGTAGTGATCTGCCTAAGTTACAATCCAAAATCTAGAAACTCACTCACCTAACTTCCTAAAAAATTCAGGCTTGTAAAAGGATAGCAACAACCATATTGTTCTTCCTTTCAACCTCAAAACACTAAACTCCCCTAAAATAATTTTGTTAGCTTGAGGTAGATCAGGGTAGCCTATTTCTCTAGACACTCACCTAACCTGGGGTCCTAAGTAGTTGGTCCCCCTCCCTACATTTTGGTGAACCTGATGTGAACCTCATAATATCTATTTCTTCATGTCGGGATTCCTTCTCTCACATCTTGTGTAGGCTGTGGGTTTGTGTGTTGTGATTCTTTATGAGCTTCACAACTTAGTCTACAACTTTTGGATACATTGTTAGGAGCGTGCACTAGTGGAACTTAGAAATGGATTTCTCAAAGGTCACTACTGGTTACACTTCTTAGGAGATGCTGTTGAGGGTTGACATGAGTTTCTTTGATGAAACCACTCATGTTACTACTCATCTTATTTCCCCTATAGCTCCACCTTTGAATGAGGATGGCACTGTCACTATCCTTGATGAGCACCTCCTTGCCTTGGACAAAAATATTTTAGATCTCGAGAATAATTTGGGGAAGGATAGAGCTAGATCCACTATAGTTGTTAATAAAATAAATATATGCTAGACAAGGATCAGACAAGCATATAGTTTCTTTGTGGCATTACCAACTTAATAGAAGCATATGTCCCCTCATACAACACTAGGTTGGGTGTTACTCGAGGAGCTATGCTTGATGCCTATGAGAGATAGATTGATGCTTTGATGCCCACAACATCAGTATGCATGGATGAGATAGGACCTTCCATCAATGTCTTTGCTCCTGAACCATCCCTACCGTCAAAGCAAGAAAAATACCCTTGGGATTCAACATCCTTCCTGGGGGCAATGCTGGTTTCAGTGGTGGGATCTCTAGAGAAATGGTGGAAAGTGGGTTTGGTATGTCTGATGGTCACAACAGTGGCTCTGATAGTGGTTTTGGTAGTGGTTTTGGTAGTGGTTTTGGTAGTGGTTCTCGTAGTGGATCCACTGGTCCTATTTCATCATCTGAACTTGTTCTAAATTCTTTGTTAAAAAATATGGGTCAAATACAAAATTAGTTGGTGAGTCTATCCCAAGCCTCTGTCTAGCCCATCTTCCAACCTTTATTTTTACATAGTCCCTTTTGGTGGTAATTATAAATACTCCCATCAACCAACAGATATAAATTCCAAAATTTAAGAAGTATAATGGTAAAGGAGACTCCCAAACACATGTGTCAGACTTCAATGCAATGTGTATGAAATTTTTTCATGGTGATGCCTTGATGGCCAAAATATTTCCTCAATCTCTTAAGGACACAACACTATATTGGTATTGTTCCTTTCTAGACAACTCCAAATTCTCATTCGATTAACTTCTTAATAGTTTTTTCTAACAATTCAAAGCTAACATTGAGTCAAACATGGCCTTTTTGAACCTCATCTGATGTAAGTAGTGAGAGAATAAGAAGTTTATTAATTTCATTGTTCAATATCAAGCATTCTTTTCACAAACTTATTACCCACTACTCGACTCAAATGTGCACAAGGTGTTCAACGAGAACCTAAAAAGACCTTAGTAGGAGAAGTTTTCCTTGATGAAGTACCCTTCTTTTGCATATTTGTGCACGGTATTTTAGGAATATCAATAGACAATCATTCAGTTTAGAGGATCTTCCTGCTTCTCCCATCCAAAAGGAACGTCTATTTTGTCGATTTCAAGCAAAGGAAAATCTATTGTGAATGTGGCTGTCTCATCTAGTGACAGGAGCCTCAAGTGCAATAGAGAGTTCACAAATGTATTTGAATATTATTCTTCTATTTTGATGAAACTATTAAAAGATAAGGTTATAACCTTGGAAGATCCTCAACCTCTTAGAGAACCTTACCCTAACTAGTATGATGGATGTACGTTCTACCAATACCATCGCATCCATGGGCATGATACTGAACCTTGTATATGCTTGCATCATGAGATTAAAGATTGCATCGATGACAATACTATTCATCTTGATGGTAAAAAGTAGAATACAAACAAGTTTGTGGCTAAGGCAAATACAAAATTGCATATTTATACAGATATGTGTCTGTCTCACTCTATAAATTTGATCATTGACCCTTCTGGTGCTTCTCCCAAGGCATTAGATTATGTAAACATGGTTTTGTTTACTAACATTCCTCCCCCTCAACCTATGACTAGTTCACCAGATATAAATGTTACATTGTAGGATCTCCTCTATATATTCCCACTCATGTCAATGGCAACATTGTGACAAGAGTCCCAGTGGATCCCACGGGTTGCATGAACATTATTATGCATAAGGCTTTTCTATTTTAGTCTTTTTTTTTCTAGGCTTGGATTTTTCCTTTGGAGGATCACTGGACTAACTCATCTTGTAATTTAATAGAAACTAGGGTTTTACAGTTTTCAATCAACTACTAGTTCTCTAACTTACTCAACACCTTAGCAAAATTATGCAAAATTTTAACTTAAAATTGTGCAATAAATCCTACTAATACTTCCCTACACATTTCTCTTCAAAATTTCAAGATAGAATAGAAAAAATCTTAATTCATAAACCCTTTTATAATTACCAGTTCCCTTTTTAATTTTTCTTTTAGTAAAAAACCTTCCATAGAAAGATAAGACACCAACTTACCCAAAAACCCTAGTTTTTTTTCTCCTCAAACTTTTATCCTAAGACTCCACTTGTGTTCTCACCTTTGAATCCTTGTTGAGATCATGAAAATTCATACAATTCACACTTTTATGGTCTTCAAAATTGAACAAATATGCCATTAATGGCCAAAGACACCTCGCGCAAGTGAAGGGAGAAAATCTATTAGTTAGTCATTTAGGTTTGAATTCCAACCATCGATCTATTTGTTTTAAAACAAGATCAATGGTAATTGCATTCCCTTCATACGCGACTATTTTCTTTAAGTCTCTCAAACATCAAATCATGATGTGAAGGAAGCATTTGATGAATCAAAATGTTTCCACGTAGCCACCTGTTTCCAACTTCATTTTATTGGATATCACATATTTCCCTTTATTCCTCAATTGAATGAATTACAATTGTAATTTTTTGCATTGCAACAATACAATTAGTATGTGATATTTCCATCCCACCGTCATCCTTCATATATTGTAGAATATTCCCATGCCCAACAAGGTGAAATAGTGATGCAAAGGAAAAATGTGATGCATCAAACAAGTGACAACTATTAGTGGAGTATCCTCAAAGCATATTCCTTTCTCTTTGTATCACACATCAAATTTGTTCATTAGCCTTCCTAGTCCATATCCATGATGTATTGAAGTTGTGCGATGAAAACTAGCAAAACACTTTGAGTAAACAATCGCTCTTTGCTCCATCCTCTAAAGGATGTATTCCATGATAGAAAGAAGGCACGTGATGCATTGAGAAAGAGACACCGATGAAAAGTATGCTTTTGGAAAAAAAAAAATTCCTTTCTTTCTTTATTTCCATTGCATATCATAGGCTGGTTGCAAACTCGTGAGTTCAAAAGAGTGTTACAAATAAACACAACAATGGTATAGGATTTGGCCAAGTGGAAAAAAATTGATAGACAACGCATATCACACAAAGAATTAGGAAACCAAGAGTTATATTTGTGATGCAAGGATGTGTTACAATGAAGTAGGATTTAGACATGTGTACATGATAGAAGATCAATGGGACCACCACACATCAGATTTAGGGAGGTAATGGGCAATGATATAATTGTGAAGTGAAGGAAACATTCAATGTAAAATGAGTTACAAAGGTATCACATATCACAATTAGGAGACAAACTATAAAGCAATGAAATGTGATGTATGAAATGTCAACGATGAGAAGAACAACTTAAGGGAAGAAATTTTTCATGTACTGAATAATTTGTTTTAAAGACAGGGACTCCACTAGGCAACATGAGTGAAAAAGACTTAGCAAGGCTTAAGGCTCAAATCAAACATAGGACATCAATTTTAAATATTCTAAGAAGGTGATATATTTTCAAAATGACTAAACTTGGGAAATATTGAACTACCTCAAATAAATTAATTTTCAAAATATTATCAAGCTAGACGAGACAGGTCAGCACATGAACCTAAGGACTCAAGTAATTACTTAACCAGTCAAAAAATGACTTAATGGGTCAACCATGAAATAGAACAAAAGCAACAAAGGTATAGGGAATTAAGGTTTTCTTTTGAAGGGATGATAAACCCTATGCATTGTTTGATAAAACCTAAACATGTAAAGACCAATCAAGTTCAAACAATATGAAATGTATACTAGAAAACCATAAAAAATTTCAAGGGTCCTATCAATAAGGATCCAAAAATGTTGTCTACCTATGGATCCATTTGTTGGGACAAAATGATAGATTCATTATATTTTTTGTCCAACGTATCCCTATCGGCTACATGATATCTTCTCAAGCACAATCTGGTGAAGGGATCTAGGGATCTGAGGTAATTTTGTGTTGCTACCAATTCTGGTATGTTGTGTGGATCTTCCAATATTTTGTAAATTCTATGCAACCTTGTGTTATAGATGTTTATTGGTTCGTTGGCCTCTTTCCTACAAGATATTAATTGATGTTACAAGATGGTTAGATCTGTATATTATTTGAATTGGTTGAGGAACTTGTCCTCTAAATCTTGCCATGTGTGAATTCCTCCTTCGGGAAAATTTAAATACTAGTTATAGGATTATTACCCTAATGAATATGGGAAAACCTAAAGACCACATCTTGATGGTAAATCTTTGCTCTATTATATATTTATTTAAATGTTTTTACATGGTCTTCTACTTTTGGAGATTCACCATATAAAAACTTACGGAAAAAAAATTCTAGATTTCTGGGAAAATTGTCTAGAGCTCCTATTATGTTTAGAAGGGAAATTTCATCTACTGTAAAATATGTCATCTAAAATGGTGGAGGTACAACAATTTTTTTATTTTTGGGGGTATGACTAGACTTACAGACGAGGATTGTAGAATTGGGTTTAATGGGTTGTAGAGTTCGAACTTTCACCTCTAGTTTTACCCTTTTCACTCCTAGTTTTTTCGCGTTGAGTCAATTCACTAAAATATTCCTTGTTTCAAGAAGATCTAAGAATTTGATGATATCTTCCAAAGAAAATGATTTGATATTTTTCACTTTTGATCATTTTGGGCCCCCCTTCTAGTGCCAGTTTTTATTGAGGGTAGTTTTAATCATTTACAATGTGCTAACTAGAAATAAGGGTTTATTCCCTCTCTTGAAAACTAGAAAACTACTCCAAGGTTCTTGTGTAACTAGTTCTTACTCATGTGGGACATCAAAATGTTTGTTTTCAACTTGTTTTACAAGGGGCCTAGATTTTAATCTTACTAAAAATAATGTGCAATCATAAAATAATAATTTCAATTACTTAAAAAATAGATTACCTTTCAAATATACAACAAATTTTAATTTATTTCAATTCTCTTTAAGATATTTATAAATGATTTAAAAATAAAAGTCAAAAAAGATAGGGTGATACGAGAATTTTAAATCAAATGTAAATTAATGGATAATGATAAGATATGTTCTAGCAATATTTTTTGTATGTTTAAAATAAATCTTTAAATTAATATTAAAATAAATAATAATTTACATATTTATTATCAAAAGTGATGCAATCTTCAAAGGAAATACAAAAACCACTAGATTTTCATATTTCATCAAATTAGAACATCGTTAAGCACACACAGATCTGAGATGAGATCTTAATTAATTCCATAGTTAATAAGAATATTTCATTATATTGAGAATTGTGATTGAGATAAAACATCCATACCACAACCATGATGTCAAATCAAGATGCATGCAAAATAGACGTAACCCTTGGATTAAATTAATAATTCCAAATTTCCACAAATTCAGTAGGAAAATTCTATACTAATATTGTATTGTTTGTTTGCATAAAATTACATCAAAATCATATCCTTTAAATGATCTAGAATCAAAAATATATAGAGATACAAGTTCTTAAAATTATGGATATCAACAAAAAAACTAACTAGGAATAACTCCAGTGCTTGAGTTCAAACTTAAAGCTAATTGAAAATTACATAAAAGCAAAACTGGGTGCCCCAGTTTGACTTTAGTTTAAAATGTTGAAATATAGGAAATAAAAAAAAACTAAAAGAAACTAAACTATTTAATTGAAGTGTTCAAAAATTTCAGTTCTAACCTTTTATTTTGTAATTGGGCATGAATCTTATGACAATAGTTATCAAAGTCTTCAATGCCAAATCAGATTTTCTATATTTCGACATAGATTTTTTGCAATTATTTATTAAAACATCAAAACATATCGACAAAAGTGATCATTTTTGTGTCTCGAACTATTTTGAGAGGTTTTCAATGAATGCTGGCACCATTTCATTCATTCCCTCCATCACTAGGCCTTTACCAAATTTTACTTTTTACCTTTTGATCAAATTTGGTTTTCTTCATTTTCTATTCTATACTTTTGAAGGATTCTAGTTCTTCCTATAGAGATTGAAGTTTTACCTTCATATTCACCATTCTATTGATTCCCTCCTATGTTACCTTCCCTTGCATTTGTCCTTATAGTTCTTCAACCTTCTTGTTGTGGTCTCGTACTAACACAGGAATGTCCCAAAATATGCAACCAAAGTCTTTAATTGTCTAATAGATGTTATTCATCGCTTGTTATTCCTGACTTCTATTTTATTCATCTTATTTTTTCACTTATTCAAAACTTTCACACAAAAATTTTCTACCCTTACTCATACTAGGATTTGATCTTTTTCTTCTGCTTCAATTATTGTACCTTTCAAGAGTTCCTTCATTGTTGTTTAATTTTTTTGGTGTAGAATTATGGTGTAATCCTCCCAAACCAATAATTCATCATCGATGCTCATCTGGATTTTTTGAGTTGCACTATCTTCATCACTAATTGAGTGAGAATAATTTATTAGATCCTTTAGCACTTTGTCTACTAAAACCAAAATATCATCCTTTCATTGTTCTGGTTGTAGGGATCCATCCCTTTGGGTCAGAATGTTTGACCTCACCTTTTAGAGTAGCCTTCAATGTAGACTTAGTATGTGCAGCATCAACAAGTCCAATTAATTTTTTTATACATGCCATGAGTTGAGATACCTGGGCCTTCAACACTTCTTTGGTGTTCTCTTCTTTTTGTTTTCTCTTCAAAATTACAAGGAAGGACATTTGGAGAGACTATTTCTCTCCTTGAGTCTATACTCCTAGATCAACTTGTCAAATATGGTAATCATCAAGTGTTAATTCTTACTCAAATTTATTGACCAATGGTATAATTATCTCTATTGTTTTGTTACCATGTGCATCCACTATTATTGTTGATATTATTCATTCTATTTTCTTGTTATGCACCAGAGATTGGAGAGCCTCTGATAATATGCTTATACTTTGATTTGGGCTCTCTATGTATGCACGCTATCTTCTTTGGAGGGCATGATTTAACAATATTGGCACAAAAGAAGGTGTTTCACTTCTAGGGGAGGTGAAGACTTTTGTGTTGTGGTAGCCTTTGATATAGTAATATTGTTTAGCCTCCCTTTGTTTGGATTCTTGTGCAACCACTTCCTCTCCCAAAACTCTCTTTTCATGCACTTCCTCTTCACAAGTTTGTTCCTCATGTACTTATTTTGTTTGGTCAACCTCCTCCTCTATATTTTCTTCATGTTCATTCTCCTAAGAAGTTACTTCTTCAGCACGAAACTCCTCCATATGTACTTCTTCATCA
This sequence comes from Sequoiadendron giganteum, assembly GCA_007115665.2. NCBI lineage: Eukaryota > Viridiplantae > Streptophyta > Pinopsida > Cupressales > Cupressaceae > Sequoiadendron > Sequoiadendron giganteum. Next base: position 603,923,969 of record CM021108.1, on the reverse strand, counting down.
TGAACCTCTTCTATATGAGGTTCCCTTTGTTCTTCTTCTTATGTTGGAGGTTCTTTCTCTATTTCTCCCTCCTCCAATGTTATGTTAATAGTAATTTCTTTCTCATGAGGTGGTTTACCTTCTAGTGGAGGAGGAGGGGATGGTGTTGTATGAGATTGAGGAGTTCGAGGTTTATCTTCTAGTGATGGAAGTGGTAAAGCAAATGGTAATTCATGAGGAGGACTTGAGGAATAAGTTTGATCAACTTGCCTCTAGGTATCCCTTTATTTGATGGCCTCTATGTTTCTTTTCTTACAAATCGGAGAATCCTTCTCCTGAGGATCCTCTTCACTGGTCTCCATAATAATAGGATCCTTTTCTTGTGTTTTCTTCCTTTCATTCTTAGCAAGTTCACCCTTGGTCTCATCCTTTCTCAAGGTAGTAGTAGTGCATGGTCCTTCCTTCGTGACTATAGTAAATGATGGTTCTTCTCTAGTGGATGCAGCTGAAAAAACTTCCCCCTTCTTCTTCTTCTCTACCTCATTTGTAGGTTCTATAAATTTAATCATGGGTAATGGTCTCCTTAACCACTAGAGAGAGTGAGTTATAACCTCTTGTGCTCTACTTTTTATATCATTATTTCATTAATTCAGTAGTCTTCATTGAAAATGGGTTGATTGTAAATTTTTTGGCCATGATAGGTGGGGTCCAGGACCTTCCCATCATCCTTTTTCTCCTTGGATATGTGATCTTCTATACAATGCTTGGTTAAATTTATTTTCAACTGATAGTAATCTTTCATCTAGACCTCATAGTCTTCTTTAAAATTTTCCCAGTGGTGTTCGAGCTTTGTCTCATGATTGAAGTAAGCAGACATTATCTTTCTAATTTTTCCAATTGGATGAAATTTGGCCTTGGAATCATTGTATAATTCAAAATTTAACTTAGAATTTTCCACATCAAATCCCTTAGCACTTTTCATGTTAGAAAAATTATATGCCCCTACTTGGATGGGGAAGGTAAATCCAGAAATATGTTTTTCAATAATAAGATGGACGAGTTCAATGATTTGTCTACAAATATCTACTGAAACCATCTTGTACAATTGATACTTGAGGATTTTATAGGGAATCTTATGAAATAATGCCACCCTGATGTAACAAAATTTTTTAACCTTAATGTACCAACTCCCAATTCCTTTCAAAGACCCCATTGCTTCATTGGAGATTCTCCAAGAGAAATCTCCCTCCAATCCTCTGAAAACTAAGTAAATGAAGTTTTTGTTAACAACATAAAATTTATTATAGCTATACTCCAAATTTAGTTGAGGATAATGTTCATGAATTATAAATTATCCTAGATAAAAGGAGACCACTCTATCAATTCTTGGGAAGGAGGCTTGAGAACATAACAAGTACACCAAGTAAGATGTCATGTAAAATTTGGAAGTTGTAACCTCATGCTTAGGTGATCATTAATGGTGTCACTTATGATGGTGGACCAATCAATATTCTTCTTAGTGGAATCAATAATAGTTTTGATAAAATTCACCATCCAAGGGTAGAAGTCTTGAATGTGCTAGCAGCCAAACACCCTACTTAATAGGACAATCAAATCCTTGATGTCCTATTTGAACTCATATCTATGTTGGATCCTATCTATTTTGACAACTACCTTCCTTAGGGTGACCAACATGTTCTTTCTGATGTAGTTGGTGTTTTCTACCTCATGCTCATCAATGTGCTTGATGGATTTCTTCATGTCCATGGCCTCATATTCAGGTTGAGCAGGAATCCTGGATATTTTTTGAATCATATCTACAATTACATCCAAGACAACTTCTCCCAATGACCCAAAAACCTTTTAAGTCTTATTATTGCAATATTTTGTTGAACTCAGCACCAAATCCAAAGATTGAATAATTATGGGGAATTCAGCAGCTTCCACCAACCCTAAATTTTCCAAAGCTCTATCCATAAAATTCTTGGTTTCATCATTGTTGATTCTACGTTTGAACTCAACCATGTCTACATGGCCCAAGTCAAGTATCTCCAATGTCTGCATATGGAGTGACCATCTTGAATGGTGGATGATAGCCCTTGTATTAATACTTCATATATTTGGGTGCCATATCTCTTGCATGCATAAACACCACATATTAACATCTCCATATATCAAAAAGGAGAAATCCTACAAAACAAGTTATGCTAGCCATATATACCTCTCATTTCAAAATAAGAAATTTTCTCAAAAAAATTACACAAACTTCTAGGGATCAACCCTCGGGACTACACCTTACCTCATACCCAAAATGCCTATATTGAAGAGTTCAATTTTTATAACTTTGACTCATCGAGTGTTAGGCGTTGAACATAGCCCATACCTCTTGTCTATTGATTTCAATTTTTCATTATCCTTAGTCATATTTTCAACCCTTCCAGACTTGGGGATCATAGATCCCTTATACCCTTTGTCATGTAGTGTGAGTTTCATTGATAAGTTTAAGTTTTGGTTCTTCGAGAATTAAGGATTAGAGATCCCTTTTACCCTATGTTTAAAATCAATTAAACAATAATGTTCTCAAACTTTTGGAGGTCAAGGTTTAGAAGTATGGATTATATTTTTTTCAACAATATCATTACTTTTATACCTCATCCCTGACTAGTAGCATAAGAAGTTCATTTTGGGGTTTGGGGGTCGATTGCATCGTCTACCTCTTACTTTTGATCTTTAGTAGGTTTTAAGAGGTATGCTCGATTAGTGATACCCAAAATCTTGCAAGTTTATCAAAATTTAGGTTTTGGCAATGCTCCTTACTATCCTCCTTAAGATTTTGGGAATCGAATAAGAAAAAAACCTATGACCTAACACATGATATTTTGACTTTATTTTTACTTTGAGAAGGGATTTTAAAAGGAAAATTATCAAAGTTTATTCATCATACTAGGTTGGAACAATTTATTTTGTCATTTTGGGTATCGTGCATCGAGGTGTCTAGATACTTCCTACCTTGATAAGGAAGTGCATAAAGCGTAGTACTGACTAGCAATGTCTGAAAAAGAGTTCTTGTTAAACTAAGTGTTTATGAATTTTCTCAGGGATTGGGGATTGGTGTACCCCTTATCCTTCTACCTCTGTAAGATAGATTATAAGCGATATGCCTAATAATCGAAACCTAAATTTGTTTTTAAAGATTCTCGCTAAATCCTAGTATTTGTAATTCAGAATTCAGAGTTTCATTTTTTAATATATTTATTCATTTTTAAGCATATAACTGACACGTTTCCATTCAAGTAAAGTGGTTGAGGATTGGAGATCAAAGTTTTGACATACTATATGATGAATCTTTTGTTTAATTGGTAAGCAAAACTCTTGACTCCCAACTCCTGACAAGTTTCAAGTTCTTTAAAAATGATAAGGTTGGAATAAGGAAAACCATGGGAATACCCAAGCCTAATGCTTGATTGATGACATCATAAGTGTCCTCAATTAGTGCATTAGAAGGAATATCGATCTAGCGAGGTAGCAAAAAAAAAACAATAAGAAAAACACCAAAATGATGAAACAACAAAAACATGCCCAAAGTTAGATCGACTAAAAACTAAAAAATGAAACGCCACCAGGGAAAAACAAAACTCATAACCTCGCCAAGTAGAACAAAAAAATTCAAACTATATTATCAGCATAGATTCAAGGCTAACCTAGAAACTGAGTATGAGGGTGATGGGAAAAAATGGAAAACAAGAACATGAATGCAATACACAACAAATACAACCACAAAAAAAATGATCCACAAGCACATAGTCATGAGAAAATAATACCACAACCATGAGAAAAATTTCACAAAAATCATGCTAATTCATAGCAAAGACTACATCGATAATGGGGGAATTCACACCAGGTTTTATAGCTCTCAAACACAATTGTGTAATAGTGAATAAAAAATGAGACCAAATTTCCCTAATAAACTCCCTAACTCCATGAAATAATGGTGAATTAATTTCATTAAATGAGGTAGTAAAGCTTGTTTCATTGCATTGAGTGAGAAATAATTGATGTGAGTTTCATGAAAAAAAAGATGCCACCCTTGGGAGTCGAGGGTCGTGTAGTTGGTAAGAAAAAGGCCTAATGCCTAATACTTGAATGGGCAGCCAAATAGAAACATGAGGAAAAATGAAGGAAGATTCAAGGATTGGGCTCGACATGGTCATAACTCAAACAATTAAAATCTTGATCCATGAACCCCAACAAATCATAGGGAAGAAATAAAAACAAGGCAAGGAAAAGACAAAAAAAAGGAATGAAAAAATACACAAGGAAAAACAAGGTAAAACAACATGTAAAGGCAAAAAGAGGGGGTCCTATTTTGTCAAAATAAAAAAAATGGGGCATGAGTGTAGAAGCACAATAGTCCCCTACTCTAATCAGATTAAGGGAACCCATAAATTCTTCATGAACTTCCCTTAAAATACCAGTTTTAAGGATTTGTCAAAAAAAATTCTTTTATTAGATTTCTCGAGATAAAACTGAAACCTCTCAACATAATATTCTAACAACTCATCTTCTTTATGTGTCATCCTAAAGATTCCATCTCTCTTTCTATTTTACCTCTATAGTAATCTTGATATTTTTCCAAGTACTTTGTCTTCATTATATTCCGGTCGAGAACATCTCTTCCCAACCCCATGACCCAACATAGAGCAACATATTTTAATGTAGCATGGAATAATTTGAGCCAGTGAGCATCTCTGGTGTACTCATAGCTTCAATATAGCACATAAAACTCAAAAAATAAAGGTATGCCCATAGAATATAGGGAGTGTTGAGGGAGGTATGTTCTTCATGATAGTAGCCCTTTCCTGGTTGGTTACTAGGAGTTCAAATGTTACATGTTTCGGTGGATCTTCCACTGCTATATCATTCATGTTATCATAATATATTTGGGAAGTCTCTTATGTGATTGGTGGAGCTACTAGTGTAATCGGTGATTCTTCTTCATTGATCCCCACAATTTCTTCACTATATTCACCAGTTTCATGAAATGCTTAATCCACTGAGGGGAGAAATCTTCCCAAAGTGTCTCTCTACCTCCACATTCAACATTTTTGACTTTAGATCAACAATTCCTGCACATTGTTAGTAATTTGTGTTGTTTTTTATGGCTAAAATATATATTTATCCTAATATTTAAACAAAATTTCTAGACTATGAAAGATTGAAAGGAACTAAAAAACACACAGAAGAATCCTAAAATTAGTACCATCCTCGATAATGGTACAAAAAATGTGGAGCTTATCTAATGTCTAATTAACTTGGTATTACTAGGTATACACATGACTCAAAGGACCTAAGAATCCCTAACACAATAGTTCATCTTTCATAAGAGGGTTGCATTAAATTATTGACTAGGGAGTCATAAAATATTTAGATAGCACTTGTAAAGTATATGCATTCATAGATTTTGGACATCCTACATCAATGGAGTATAGGTGAATAAAACATGTGTAATTATTATAAAATATGGAAATTGGAATAAATTGCTAATTCATAAAATAGGGGAAATGAATATAAACAACTACCTTCTGCTACAGGTACCTAATTCTTAAGACTTTAATTGTTAACTCTTAAATTATATTTTCCTAACCTAGCTAATTTCTCCCAAGTATGAAACAAAAAATTAAGCTATAGAATCCAACTCTTGAATTATAGCACATGCATTTAAAATCATATAACTGAAAACTACCAACTATATTCATAATGTATAACTTACTTTAACAAGTGAAACTAAAATGGTTTAGTAGTACCTCAAGTGGCCCTTGCTTGATTTTTTTCTTCCGCAAGACTTTATTAAACACTCACTTACTCAAAAAATCATGGCATTAAATCAATTCTCTTTATTTCATTCTAGCATTGAACTTTTACATGAAATCTAATAGGAATTTGTTAAACATCTTTATTCAAATAACACATATCCTATTCATAACACTATTGCAACTACTTAGTAATGATAAAAACTAGATAACTAGCTAATTAGATATCCTCCTTGATAGAAGATCCTTCTATATATGGTCTATGAGGAGTTTTATTATTCCTAGACTAAAAATATACTTATGAAACAACTGTCAACTCTCCCTCAAAGATAGGAAGAGGACTAAGTTTGAAACAAAAAACAATAACTATCTGACATAGGAGTAGAAAATCAAAATACTAACTCTATGTCTAACTTCTTAACTACTCATACAAGAAAAATGTTCACAAAATATTTCTATCATAAAATAGTCATGACTATAACTATACTATTCCTAACTATCTTATTTAGCGAATAAGAGTGATATTTGGTGACTCACAAACTAATCAATAAATTATCACCTCTATTTTATTTTGAAAGTGTCACATCCTAGTCAGTTGACTTCTTCTCTACAACAATCTACAATCCTTGTGTTGTGGGATGAGAAACCCATCGTTGTAGGTTGACAATTTTTCCTACAAATGTTAGTCGTATTCCTAAGGCATACTTATCATTAACAATCATAAGTTAAACATAAAATCCTACTATATTTTACATACATTAATTCATTCATACATGCATATATCAACATAACATTTCCATTTCCACATGATTAATATTGCTTAAAAATATATAAAAGGTATCAAAGGTTTTGGTAATTTCTTAAAACTTATCAAAAAGAGATGATGAAAAGTATAAAATAGTAAAAGGAAAACTAGTCAGTTATCAAGCCTATCACACACCATATGGAGATATCGATATAGTTGCACCAATATGCATGGTCCTCACACATACCTCTGTTGATGGTCCACTATCTCAACCACCACCTATCCTAATGTCAAGTTAAAGAATCTACAACTCCTATCTAGCATGAGCACTTTGCTAATAAAACCGCATGTGTATAGAGTCACACTAGGCACTAGATCCAAGCATTTGTCTATATCCAAGGGCACCCCCCTTGTCAACCCATCTGACCACTCGAATAACCTCTCTAGTAGCACTGATAATTTTGTGCTCAATCCAACCACCTACAGGCTCCTAATGAGAAATCGTAAAATTTTCTACAGCTTCTCTAGTATGAACATCATCCCCCCTATAGAGAGATGGAATGTTCTTGTGTCATATCTCCATCACTCAACCAAGGAAATTAATAGTGGTCAACGTGCCTAAATCATTGACATCATAGTTACATGGCCTAACCTACATGCATCTAGGAAAATCGAATAATCATTTTCAAAGTGCGTGATCAGCTATAATATCGTTGATCATCTTTGTCATCTCCTCAAGATTGCCAAGGCCTACACCCACCTATTCTAACATGACACTTTTTATTTTTGGGTTTTTCTATTAGTATTTTTATCCTATACCTTATGATAGATACACCCTCTTATGCATCCACCCATCCTCCAGATAGATCCACCCTCCAACATATCTACCCATCCTATTTGATAGAGCTACCCTTTATTGCATCTACCTATCCTCCCTAGATCTACCCCTAAGGTGCACTCGCCTATCCTCATGCATATTTGGTGCAAGACAACCCATGATATTTTGGTTTTTCATTGTTTTGGTTGTGTGTATATCTTATGTAATAAGTTCATTTTGGATCATAATCACTTTTATAAGGGTCTAGATGAGGTCTTAGGAGGATAGGTGTGGTCAACTTGTCAAAAATGTAAAAGTTGTCAATATTGTCAAAAAGTTGCAAATTATGGAATTTGAAGAGTCACATGGTGTAAATGAAGGATTTAGAAGGTTTTTAGTTTTAAAATCAGTTGTAAATAGTTTTTTCATGTTTAAATAGCCTTGGGGAGGTCGAAACCAAGGGGGGTGGTTATAATTTTGAAGTTTAAGCAATAAAATTCCTTTGTTTTCTGCAAAATCTAGATTGCATCACTGTTATTTCATGTAGTATGGTATTGTAAAGATATTGCATGACCTACACATGATTGGGTGTGATATATTATTGAGTTAGCTTTCATTTTCAATTGATTTGGTTGATTTTCATTAAGTTCTATGTCAGCTATGATCAAATTGGTGATTGCCACTTTCAGATTTTTATGTAACCGGCATGTTGGAACACGTGGCACAGATTTGATATTCCATATATTGATCTTAGACCAATTGTGATTGAAATAAATATGAATATAATTTCTAATTCACTTTGTCTCATCAATTTTTTTTTAGTTTGGAGAGAGATATTGCAATTTTGCCAAAAATAGCTCAAAACTATCATAAAGCCCAGGTAGGGTAACTAGTGACATTCAAAATATGATTTCTCATGGTTTCCAAAGTGGAGAATTATAATTTTTTTGTGTGGGAGTCTGAAATTGTGTATATTACCCTGCTCCAAAGTTACAGGGTTCCATATTGAGGTTTTGCACATGTTTTGGTGATGCCCTAGGTTTGATTTTTCATGTTTTAGGCTTAATTGGCAGAAGGACAGTCCATTTTTGAAGGATTTTGTACAAAGTAACCTACTCTAATTTTGATATATGTTCTATAAAGGCCAAATTTGTATCTAGAAATGTCTTTAAATTTTGTAGATTATATATGCACTAAAACTTATGGTCAAAAAACTCAATCTGTTGCCCCCATGTTTTAGGCTTTAAAGATTGAAGGCTTGTGAGAAAAAACTGACCAAGTTATGTTCTAGGATAAAAAATTTTGATTGTTTGAGTTGTTTTAAATTTATCCAAACCTTGATCTACATCAAATTTCTATCAAAGCATGAAGATCTATGTAAGAAATTTTTTGGAGTTTGTGTTTTGTCTTTTTGCAAGTTGAAGCAAGAACCTGAATGCCAAAAGACTAGGTAGTGAAGAAAGGAGGAAACCAAGGTGAGGTATCACAGAGACAAGAAGAAGAAAGGTGAAAGAGACTTGTTTGAGAAAGAAGAATGGACATGTTGAGGAAAATAGTTTGTGGAGACTTGTAGAGTCAGGAGGTACCAAGCAAGAAACAAGAAATGAGAAAAGTGAGATGAAGAAGAAGGATGAGAAGGTAAAACAGATTAATATTGAGCAAGATATAATAGACTTGAGGCAAGCCTTGGAAAAAATGGAAAAATAATGAGAAAGAATGCAAGAAATAATGGAACTTGAGATGTAGAAATTTCTTGAGAGATAAAACCAAGAACACAAATGGCATTTACCAATAAAGAAGATGGTTGCGTGGCCTATCAAGATCATTCAGAGGAGAAGGAAAGAGGGGATAGTAGAACCAAATATTAAATAATATTTTTTGATGAAGGAAGAGAAAAATCCATCTAGGATAGAAGAAGATGTAAGTAATGCAATGGTAAGAAAACCTAGGACTGTTTTGATATTAACAATAATTGAGGAGTTTCCTTGGGAAGTTCAAGATGTAGTTGAGAGGTTTGACTGCAAGAAAACAAATCTATTTTTTGTTTTGAAAACTTAAAAAAAGATAGCAAAGAAAAGGTCTATTGATTGTACAGACTTCAAGGAGAAAGCAACATGGGATATGGTAGCTATTTTGGGTGATAGGAGTTGTAGTGTTGATTTTCAATCCATACTTTATTTGCAAGTACTTCACAAGGAAGTATTGAAAGTTAGATATGAATTGTTTCTTGTAATAGAGAGCAATGAAACTAATTTTCTTGTTGAGATTTCAAACTCAATGGGTGAGAAATCTAAATTTAAATTCAGACAAGCCATGGAGGGAGTGTAGGGTGCTATTGAAACACATGCAATATATCATGAAGAAAGGAAGAAATTGTAGGTTGGAGAAGACAAATGCAAGCAAGGAGAAGATGTTACTATGTTGAGAAGGTCACCAAAAGAGTGTGAGAAGTAGGGTAATCAAGGTTGTTATTTATTTTGTTCCAAGTTCACCTACCTATGCCACATGTTTAAGAAACCTCAAGTGAAGATGAAACCACTATGGCACTATTTCAAAGAAGGTCATATGCAGATCACGCAAGGGATTTCAGACATGATTCTTAAGTTGCTACCCTTTATTCAAGCGAAGCTTAAATCTTTTCTTTGCCTCAGAGTATAGTGCGGGAGCACCCATGAGATTTTGATTTGTCATTGTTTTAGTTTTGTGTCTCTATTATGTAAGAGGGTCATTTTGAATCATCTTCATGTTTGTAAGGGTCTAGATGAGGTCTTAGGAGGATAGGTGTGGTCAAGTTATCAAAAATGTAAAAGTTGCTATATGTGGTAAAAGTTGTCAATATTGTCAAAAAGTTGGAAATTATGGAATTTGAAGACATGGTGTAAATGAAGGAATCAGAAGTTTTTTAGTTTGAAAATAAGTTTCAAATAGTTTGTGCATGTTTAAATAGCCTTTGGGAGGTCGAAACAAAGGGGGTGGTTACAATTTTGAAGTTTAAGCAATAAAATTCTTTTGTTTTCTGTAAAATTTGGATGTTGTGTCATTGTTACGGTACTGTACAGAATTCTCATGACCTTCACATGATTATTTGTGATAGAGGATTGAGTTATCTTTCACTTTTAATTGGTTTAGTTTATTTTTGTTAAGTTTTATGTAAGTTATGATCAAATTGGTGACTGCCACTTTCAGATTTTTATAAAATCGGCTTGTTGCAGCACGTGGTATGGATTTGATATTCCATATCTTGATTTGAAACCAATTGGGATTGAAATACATATGAATTTACTTGGTTTCATTGATTTTTTTTTAGTTTGGAGAGAGATGGTGCAATTTTGGCAAAAATAATTCAAAAGTGTCATAAACCCTAGGCAGGGTAACTGGTGACTTTCCAAGTATGATTTCTCATGGTTTCCACACTAGAGAATTATAACTTTTTTGTGTGGGAGTTTGAAATGTTGTATATTACAATGGTCCAAATTTGCAGGGTTCAATATTGAATTTTTGCGCATGTTTTTGATGATGCCCTAGGTCTGATTTTTCATGTTTAAAGCTTAATTGACAGAAGGGCGGTCCATTTTTGAAGGATTTCATACAAAGTAATCTACCCTAATTTTTAGATATGTTGTATAAAGAAAAAATTAGTATCTAAAACTATCTTTATATTTTTGAGATCATGTCTACACTAAAAGTTATGGTCAAAAAACTCAATTTGTTTCCCACATGTTCTAGACTTTAAAGATTGAAGGCTTGTGAGCAAAAACCCACCAAATTATGTTCTAGGATTACAAAGTTTGATTGTTTGAGTTGTGTTCAAGTTATCCAAACTCTTCTCTTCATTAATATCTAACCCTTGGGTGCATCCGCCTCTTCTCCCATGTATCCACCCATTGGGCCCATCCACCTATCCTTTGATGGATCTTCCCTTATATGATGCTTCTTCCTATCCTTAGGTGGATTCTCTATTGTACGATGAATCCACTCATCCATGCATCTATCTCAGTTCTAGAAAATCTACCCAAACTAAGGCATATTTTCCCTTCCTTCACCCTTGAGAAGATCCACCATATTGAGTTGGGAATATCCACTCCCCCACACATATTTAACTTGTGATAAATTAAAAAATTCAAAGTACAAATCCAAGTTTGAGTAGGTGAACCTAGCCACCTCAACCTCCTCATCAGGATGATGCCCTCACTCAATCTGCATGGTGAACAATAGCTCCTCCACATGTCGTTTTCTCTCTCATATGCTTCTTTATTATTCACTTGATCTATTAGTTTCTTAGGTTAAAATAAATAGTAATTATCTCCTAATTACTATTTATGCTACCCTAATCACTATTTTCACTCGTATTTCTTCCCTATACCTCAATTTTTTCCCCTTCATTTTCCACTCTTCCTCATTTTCCTCTGTCAACCTATCTTCCTACCTCTTGTTCATCTTTCAAGAGACTTCCTAGGATCCTTTTTCCCCAACCATCCTCTCAAGGGGAATCACTCCCTTTACATATCTCTTTTCTACTTCTTCTATCTCCTCCATGTTGGGGCATATTTTGATCCACTCCTTCCATCAAGTTGACAATATTTTTATTTTCTTCAAAATATTGTTATTTTAATGCTATTTCAAGGAGGGGAAAAATGTAGACACCTAAAATTGACCAATTTTTTTTGTCAATTTTATCCCATATTTCATCTAGTTCCCCATCGTCCAAGTTAATTAAATAATATTCTATTATTTAATTAATATTACCTATTTATCTCCTAATTCTTCCTAAGACCTAAAGTAATTAATTAATAGAATTTCTTACCATACTTTACCCGCTTTTCTCTCCTAAATTAAATAAATATTCCCAAATATTTATTTAATTTAGCTATCACATCTCTCTATATGAATTAAACAAAATTATTTAATTCCTCCATTTTCTCTCTCCAAATGTCTCATCCTTCATTTTTCCCACTTGCTTCTAATCACCTGGCCTTAATCCTAATCCTAATCCCCACATAATCTACCCTAATCATTTGCACATTCCCTAATCCATGATTAAGGAAAAGGTCAACTCCCTTTTCCTTAAATATCTACCCACCTAGTACCCTCCCTCATTAATTTTTCCCTTTTGGAAAGGAACCCACATGGGTTTTCTTTTCGAAATTACTCCAGAGGACTTCAAATGAATTAAAAAATTATTTTATTCTCCATCATCCCCATACCTTGGAGTTTGAGGATAGATTTTTTCTTTATGAAAAAACCTCCTCTCCACACTCTAAGGGTACAATATCCCTCTCATTCACTCCCCAATTGACAATTGGAATCATCTCATTTCTTGAGGTGTCTCATTCCTTACTAGCCCTTGATCTCCTAAGATAAAATCCTGACCATCCAATCAATCTCTCCTCTTCTAATATACTAAAACTTATCCAATTTTTAATAATCATGAAATCTTAAACAAATTAGCATCATTATATTTCCGAATTTCATTGAGTGCAGATACAAATCGATCATCCAAGGAAAATATATGCACCAAGACCTTTGATATATTAGGTTTTCATCAAAACCCATAGACATTTGAGTTCTCTTTTTTCCCTATCTGATTATTGGTTAGATTTTATGTTTTAAATGGTTTTTATTTCTTAAATATTTCACTTCGAACATATTTTTTTTTGCACACATCCCCAACACACAAACATTTCCCTACCACTTCTCATGAATTTGGTATATTTTCCCACAATGGTTTTAGCATATCCACTACACTACATCTAGAATGGGGAAGCTTTTGTTTATGCAGAATAGTCCTTGAATTTACATCCTCCATCCCCGCCAATCCTTTCATCTTATCCATCCATGATATAAATACTATTTATACTCATTCTTCCTTAAACAATTATCCAGATTCCCCCTACCCTATACTTCTTTTCATTAGCCCCAAGCAATCAAATTCCTTATAAAATGTCAACCACTGATCAATTCTTTCCATCCTCACTCCCTCTATCCTCTCCCATCCCAAAAATCTCAAAGTGATCAAATTTAAATGTTAGAAATCTTAATTCATGCAATCCAACTAAACCATCTTGCACATCAACCAATAACATCCAATGGTTTTTTTTCATAGCCTTGTTGTAAACCTTAATCCAAATTGATCCAGTTATCATCATTTGGATATATCATTCCTAATCCATTTTTTTTTTATCATTAATAGTGTTATTCTTAGGATATGTACATTATTCTTATTTTTAACATTGGTATCCTCCTCATTCTTGTCATCATCAATCAATCAAATTTTTAACTTAATTAGGGGAAACACCATGTTTATCTTCTCATCATTGTGTATGATATTTTTTCTTATGTGTAATATCATTTTTTTGCGCATGGCATGTTCATTATTGATGCAAGGTTGTTGTAGGTGTTGCAATTGATGTCAATAGAATGAATTTTGTTGCTTGTATTGTCATTGATTTCATAATAATGGTAGTGTGTGGATGGTTGCATATGTTGCAATTGGTATGTTGATCATAATTTCTATGTATGATGATGGATTTCATGAGCTTGATATAACAATTGTCCTATATTTCCTATGGCTCATTTATAATTGAATAATGTTGTTGATTTTGTATTCATTGTCTCTTATTATAAATCATCGCATAAGTTATGAAAGAAAGCATGAAAGTTTGTCATGCAAATAGTGGCTTAGGAAGGTGTATTGAAAAGCTCTTGTGAATACTCCACTTTCCTCCACATTTCAAGATATGGTGTTGTTGTCTGGAATTTTTACATAATAAAGTGTGAAGTATTTATGTTCCTAATTTCAAATCATAAAATTTATTGCAGATGTTTCCAGTGCTAGTAGAGTGAAAACTATGTTTTTGTAGTAAAAATGATTTAGAGAAATGCTCTACAATTCTCTATATTTGATGGTGTAGCCTTGTATTTTTGAGGATGAGCTCAATGTTTCTATTTGTTTCCTCATTTCATGATTTAGATGAAGATGTGTATTACAATTTATATTTTCAGTGTTCTATCTCAAGGTTGTGGTGTATGGGTTTGCAAGAGATACTAGTTTTGTGTTTGTCTTCCTATGCCAACTTAACGTTGAGTGAAGTTTTAAAAGGAGGGCATGGAAATGTTTTTGAATATCATTTAATGTTTGTATTTTGATCTGCATGGTGTTATCTAGTCTCTTTGATACCACTTGCGGTCAGGAGTAAATATGTAGAAGGTTAAGTATTTTTTGGGCTAGCTCAATATATTGAGTTGTTTGCACCAGCATGGGATTATGTGCAAAGATAAAATAGGTCCTTATTATCTCTTGGCATCGACCACATTCAATTTCATTTTCCCATATATGTTTTGGAGCTGAATCATTATGGTTTTTTTATGCTTCATTTCATATGTTTTATTTTTGTCAACAAGGAAAAAATTTTTGAAGCTTGTGAAAGTTAGAAATGAAGGATCAAGTGTGTGATCATTGTAGAGATGATGTGTGCTGAGTGTTTACTATATATGCCAAAAGAAATACACTAAAGGAAGAAGAATGGGTGTGAATGTGTGAAGAAGAGTCAAGTGAGTTGAAGGAAATTTGAAGGTAGAGAGACAAAGGTAAAAGTCTATGAGGTGAATTTTGAAGATAGTGAGCCAAAAGAAGAAGTATATGAGTGAATTTTGAAGGAAATGAACTGAAGGTAGAAGTATATGAGTGGATTGTTAAAGGTAGTGATTTGGATGAAGCAGAAGTGTTGTGGTGGAAGGTGAACATCTAATTCATCAAGTGTTGTATGCTGAGGTTGTGGCCTCTTCCTTTGAGTGTTGTATTTGGCAAGAAGTTCTAAAATTCCTTTGGTTGAAGCCATAAAATGATGTGTAAAACTTGTTTCATTTTGTGAGGATAGATTTGGATAGTAGCTCCAAGAAACTTTCTCAACCTGTTTTTTCCCTTGTTGGGTTTCCACATAAATTTGGTGTTGTGATTGTGTATTTGTGCTTTGAATGTTCTATCTAGATAAGGCAGTAATAAGTTTTGATTTTAAAAATTGACTTTGATTAATTTGAGGGATATAATGATTCACCCCCCTCTCAGTATATTTTTGTTTTCTAAAAATTGGTATCAGAGTTAAGTTCCTTGATGCAACCTAGCAGTTGAAGGTGTTGGGTCTCAAAAACGTTGGTTTGAATGAACCACGAGAGGTTGCCACACTCTCACTACGTTGATGGAAAACTAACAAGGCTAACCAATATGGTTGAACCTTCTACTCTTAAGGCTCTGCTAAACCTAGGCGGTTGCACCTATATGAGTGACACAGATTTTGAATTATGTTTCCTACTTGACCTAACTATCCACAAATGGAAATTTGATAGTGGAAAGATATGATCCTAATTTGGAATAAATTATATATGCAATATCAAGGTGTGAATTAATATGTTCAATTTAGAGATGTCAAATGAAATGAATAAAACTAATGTAATGAAAATAAGGGAGACCAGTGCCTTATTGGGTCAAGTGGAGTCAAATGAAAGCCTTTGATGAGTGGTTTCTGTCTAGCAAGTTCTCTAATTGTTTAGCATACAATTATGAGTCTACAACTAGTATAAACATGCAAGGATGTAATTGTTAAACCCTACTTGAGGGAGAATATCAAATCTAATTATCTAATTCTTCTTACTGATCCAAATAACATTCCCAGATTACTGTAATTGATTGAAAGGAATTTAATTCTTCATTAAAGAATCCAATGAATCAAATCACACATAAACAGAAAATGTGCACTGATAAATCGAATATATACTTGATATTTCAATTTAAACAATCAAGAAACATTAGATTGGAGATAATCAAATAATCGCAGGAATCCAACAAATGATTGATACCAGAATAAAATCACCAAATCAACAGTCTTTCATTATCTTCCTTGAAATTCATACATGCAACATAGTCTCCTTGAATGCCATCATTCTTAAAATATAGTGCTTACAACAGTCTAACTAAATTATAATTTTTTTTTTGAACTTACTATATTTAATAAGTACAACGAGTGCTCGGATTGTCGTTCAAATGATTTTGGAACAACTTACTATTTTTAGCAGTACGCTATTTTTAGTAAATTCTATTTTTAGTAGTGCTATTCTTAGCAGGGTTTATGCAATTGCATTTTGTGGTTATATCTGGCTGGTCGGTTTGAGAAATTTGGTCTCCAACACCTTGGGTGCTATTTTTGGCAGTGCTATTTTTAGCAACAGTTCACTAGTTCTGTGCAAAGGCTATTTTTGGCAGGTGTTCAATAGTTTGATACTATGGCTATATCTAGCAGGGCAATATATTCTATTTGGTCTCCAACTTTTCAGGTATTTAATTTGGCAAGTTAAATATTTGAGGAGATAATGTTTTAAGTGAAAATAATTCCCTTGTAATAATGGACGACTTCATAAAGGAAAATGTTTAAGTGATTTATAATGTTTATTTTCACTTAACTTATGGGATGCCAATATTATACTTTATTTGCATTTTATAAAGTATATTACCTTCATGAAAAAGGGACGCTTTGGAGAAATATTTGGATAATTATAAAGTATTTTCCTCGTATTCTTTTGGATGCCTAAGTGAAGGAGGTAAAATACAAAGTACAGTTTCTTGAAGTTAAATGTGGATTTCACCTTGGGCGCCCTAATTAGAGGGAAAAGGTATTCGAATTTGGGAAGAAGCTATAAATATGAGACTTGGCCTTTATTTGCAGTTATCTATTGTTTATCTTAACGAAATGTTGCTGAAATGGTTTCAGACTTATTGCTTCAAGAAATGCATACCTCCTAGCTTATCACTTTCATACTTGGTAGATAGTACCTAACTATTGAGATTGCTTCTTCAATCCAAAGGTTTCAGATTGAGCTTCAAGTTGGTTTTTGAGTAATATTTCATATTTTGGAGTTGCTGGTTTGGTGCTTGGCTGAAGCACATTTTTACTCCTTGCTCCGCACTTGATTTTTTGTTGATTCTATGTGTTGATCCTATGCTTTAGTCTACCTTGGGCACCCCTTCTTGCAAATTTTCATAATTCTTGGTGGGCTCTTGGTTTTTATCATGCTCATCAACTTATCCCAAGTCATACTTTTGCCTGGGAAGTGATGGAAAGTGTTCAAAAAATAAATATTTCCAGTTTGTTGCTGTCTCTCAGTTCTATCTTGGTCACCCTTCTCTTATGCTTCATTTTCACTTGGTTTGACATCATTCAGAGGTGTTTTGACGAAGTTATGAGCATTGTGGTGATTCTAGGGCTTGCTGGTATGAATTTTTTATTGCTGCAATTTTTATATCAGACTTGATATTTTAGTCCTTTTAATTATATTTCATGTGTTGGATAGCTTGAACTTGGTTGGAGTTAATTTCTTAACATTCCAGAGTTCATTGGCTATCTATATATCTTTGTATTTACAGATTTTTCATCATATTGTAATGCTGAATCAATAGTACTGATCAACTCTTTACTTTCTACACTTTACATTTTGTATCCCAACTTTAGTGGAAGAGACTGGCCTCGCCGTCTATTTACTTTTCAGTATTTACCTTCCTGTAACGCCCGCTAAAAATTAGAAGGGGTCGGCTAGCCACCCAAACATTCACTTTCAGTACTTTGTAATTCACTCCCGCTGAAAAGAGGTTGAGTTGTATTTCTCATATTGTTGATTGGCTTAGCCATCAATACACTCTTGCTGAATAAGTGGTCGACTTGCATATTATATTTCAACATTGTAATTTCAATTCCAGTTCTTCCCACTGAATACGTGGTTGTGTTGATTGCTATTTCCTTTCATTATACTTTCTCGCAGTTATGATTTTATGCTATCGATCCGCTTTCGAGTATTCTCTCACCTTGCCCATACTGGGATGTGGGTTGATCATAAAGAGAAAGGGTTCCATTTAGTTGGTTTATGGTTTCACTAATGTTAATGGGTGAAATTAATGTGTTAAAAAAATTGAAAAAATTGGCTAGCACATTTCAGAAATTGTCTAGGCCTCCTTGGCCTGTTTTCCCTTCAGAACAAGATTCTAACCGGGGAAGTCCGACCTCTAGGGCCTGGGTCATCCATTTTCCCTCCAGTGAACCTTCAATAACAAATTTAGCTAAGTGTTACACATTTGAATGATAGATTATTTGACCTAACCTTGTTTTGCAAGGATTTGGCTAACTATTTATATCATTATGATAGATTATACTTAACCCCGCCTCTACGTTGAGGATATATGGAGTCAGGTGCAAAAGCTTCAAGGGAAACCAAAGGAAAAGGAAAGAGAACTGCCAAATCTCCTTGAGGCAAGGAGGATAAGGATTAGATGAATTACCAATTCCAGAGAGTGTCGTTGCACTCCAAGGTCATGAGCAGGTGGAAGGACATCACTAACATGAATATTGGGCATGCCAACATTGATGAGTTCATACAAAGGGTTAGAATAAGCCCCAAAATAGATAATGCAAGACTCATCAGGAGTAGTGGAATAGCCAAGGTTGTAGGTTTCCAAACCGCCTTGATTTCCCCCTAAGATGGTAATGGCCTAAAGAGAGGCATATCAACCAAAAACAAGAACTATTGTCTATAGGGATGGAAACATCTTGGTTGACATGTCACCATCAAGATTAATTTTATTTTTCCACATTACTATCTTCAGAAAGATGAAGCTACCTACTATCTAGGAATGCAAAGAAATGTGGGATGAAGACCCCATATGATGCAAGAAACTCATAGATTAGTATTGGCTAAAGGATAGATGGGGCAACACTACAAAGGTTCCCCAAGAACTCTTTCACAATGAATTTTTTGAAGACTACCATGATTTGGTCACCCTGCTAAGCAGAGTGATAGGCCTCCCTTATGTGGCATATTTTTAAGAGTGGATGGTTTATTTCTTTGAGCACATTCTCTGTGGGAAGGAAACCATGTTCTACTAGGGAGGAATAATCAGTGACCTCTTTCATGATTAATTCATGAACATCAAAAATACCTCCAAGTTCTATATGAACTCTTACTTGGTATACTCATTGGCTGATAGGAGGAATTATAATGGGTTATTCTAAGTTCCAGATGAAGTGCTTGGTAGAGAACTCAAGGCTTTCAACAAGTATGCTCAGCTACAATTCAAGAATTTCAAGAAGGATTATTGTAGAGTGAACAATGCATTCATCACTTATATCATCAGGATGCTCGAGGGTGATTTTGAGAGAAGAGTCTCCCACAATAATCATGCTTTTCTAAAGAGTTATGCTTTCCTATTTATCCAGTACCCTAAGTTCACCTACATTCAAGCCCAGGGCTTCTCAGAAAGGCCAAACAAGCTACCCCAGTACCCTAATGACCATATTATATTGTTGGAGCTCATTTGGTAGCTATGCCACATTCACACCATTTTGAGTAGTAAGCATTTAGTAGGAATCCCTTATCCCCTTACACTCAGACAGGGGATGTGTGAGCTTAATACCTCCCAATGTGCAGACAATTCAGAGAAGGAACTAGTAGAATATCACTTCAAATCGCACATAGCTAGACCACGAGTGGACCCATACAGTCATGTCAGAAAGGAGATTGGAAAAGAGTATGCCCACCTTCACAATGTTGAAGATTTATGGGCCAATTGCAAGGATGAATTTGAAGTGCGGCTACAACACTATATGCGGATGACCACATACTTTGTAAAAAGGGTGAACCTGTTCCCGATGCCCGATCAACTGGAGGAAGATGAAGGCACTTTAATCGACCCCAAGTACAATGTTGTTGTGAACATGTCACTACCAATAATTGATTGGAATGAGCCAGAGGTTGATGACCCTGACATACTTACCATGCCTATTGAGGCCCAAACGAAGGTGTGAATTGATGAGCAGGTTGCTCAATTAAAACAATAAGGGGTCGTCCTAAAATTTAAGGGGATCTAAAGCAAGCCAAGTGGTTCTGATGGTGGGGTAGCTGCTACATCAACTGGAGAAAAATATAAATCCCCCCCATCTGTTCATTCAAAAAAGAGAAAGGAAACTAATGAGCAGCAGTTTGACCCAAAGGTGTACGCTAGAAAGGCCTCAGAGTGTGAACCTTCCAAGAAGCACAAGCAAATGAGCAACATCACCAAAATGATAGTAATATAAGAAGACCCACTCCATGAGGGAGAGGAGATGGAGGATGATCAACCAAAGTATCCGCCTATTTCATCTGCTAACACAACTTCTATTGTTGCCACCACTCCATCTACCCCACATGTAGTAGTTGCAACCTCTCCACCTGCGGTGGAAATTTTCGTCCATATTGCTTCTACTTCTCCCATTGTATGGGTAATATTGGTTGATTCATCCTCCACCACTACCTTGCCCATTTCTTCATCCTTCATGTCTCCCTCCTTTTCTCTTCCAACTACCACCGCTGCAACCACAATTCCTGCACTTACCCTTCCGGAATCCTATTTAAAATACATGCAAAATGTTCCCTCCGAGCTCTCAGGAATGTTTGAAAATCTAGAGGTACAAGCTATGATAGCTTAGGAAATAATTAGAACTCTAGTTGCTCCTCCTCCTATCGATCTGGCAACAATGGAAGCCATCATGCAAATTTTTGAGGAATTGGACCACTAACAATAAATAGAATTAGCTAAGAGTTTGGAAGACGAGGCATATGACTATCATGAGCACCCAATATATGAGCATCGAGTAATGGATGAGGTTTCCTATGAGTATTCTAGTGATGAGAGAAAATATGCAAAGATAATTGAATAAATGGATGAACCCGAGCTTGATGTTGAGTGGGCTAAGCAACTCAAGGAAATTGAAGATAAGGAGGCTGAAAAATAGCTTATTAGTGAAGAGGAGGTTGCTATCACTGAGATGGAGGAGGATAAGTCTCCAATTAAAGAATGGGACCATACCCTATTCATGATGAAGAGGTGTTCCCTCATGAAGAGCAGCAAGATAAGGGAGAAGATAAGCCTGAAGGAGGGGCTAAGAATTATAAGAATCTAGAGATTGAGCAGCCCAAGGAGCACGAGCATGATACATAAAAAATATGCCAAAGGGTAAGGAAACCATGATGAGCGCTTTCCTACCAAATCCCCTAACAAGAACATAGTGTTCATCCAAGACTCCGGTGAGGATAAGGAAGATACAAAGATGAAGTAGGAGGCCCTCAATGATAAGGCAATTAAAGTCAAAGAAGAAGAAAAAGGGTGATCAACAAGAATCACCCAAAGAAAAGTCCTCAATACCTGATTGGTTGGAGAGATAGCTAGAAAATAAGGCTGCCACTCCAAAAGACCTAAGGGAAAGGCTGGAAGCTATATTGGCTTGAGCCCAGATCGACACCAAGAAGGGGAAGAAGCCAAAGATCAGGTCAAAGGTAACAATGGATGCCTCCGGATCCAAAGCAATACAAATAGCTATGCCAGTGGTGGGAGAACAAGGAATAAGTTATAAAATATCCACCATTGACTTGGGAGTGGCCACCAGGGAGCAAAAGGTTGATCATCTCCAAGAATCAACTACCATGGTGGTGCATCTCATTTATTAGGACAAAGTTTCCAAGGAGGAGCTTAGGGCATAGGTGGATGATTTGACAACCTATATTGAATAGTGGTCATCCACAGAGGAACAACCAACCACATCCTTGGCCCCACCATAGTTTCTGTCAAAAGAAAAAATTGATAAGCTAGAGAAGAGAAAGAACTTGGACAAGAACACAAAAAATGGGTTCCAACAGGTCTTGGATTATGGGAACACATGTATCAATCTTGTTGTTCGGACAACAAACAAGTTCTTGGAGGTGCAAACATCCCTTGAAGGTACGAAGAAATTTTCATTGAGTTCCCAAGGAAATATGGGGCTGCTTACCCATAAATTGAGGCTATCATCAAGATGCCAACTGAAATTTGGGAAAACGAATTTTCCTTCAAAGGTGAGGATCATTGGTTGATGGATGTGTGGAAATGAGACTTCAATAATTGGAATGAAAGGCTGAAATAAGTGCTTGAAAGGGTAAATCTAGACGTTGAGTGGGCCAAGGAAGCCAGGGAAGATTGCTTCCGATATTTGAAGCTAATGATGATATATGAAATGCCCGGTGTCCAGATCAATCCAAAAAATGTAAAGCCTCACTTCTAAAAGAGGATGGAAGACAAGATGTCAGCTGAAATTACTATAGATTTCATGAGCTTTGTTGCGCGAGCTCCAAATCTGAGCTAGTCAAAGATCACATTACCAAGTATGAGGAGGATTGGGAGAAGGTTGTTAATAATTCCAAATAGTAGAGCTACCAAGTGCTAAGATCCAACATCATGGAGGTCGATAAGCTCCAACCAGTGATCTTGAAATTCATGGAGTATGTAGCTTCGAAGAAGCAAGAAGGTAACCCTATTATTGATGAAGAATTTCTAAAGGAATATCTACAACAAAGAGAAATCAACAAGAGGAAAAAATGCTACAATGCTTTCACTAGAAGACAAAACAGTGACATGGACAAAATGTATTTTAAAAATGTAATATATTGGGGGGTAGGTAGAGCCCTAGTTTACAGTGAATTGTGGCCACACAAATGTAAACCAATCTTTGCCACATGTTCTACTTTTGGGACACTATAAATGGGGGGTCTCCTCTCATATTCAAGGAGAGTTGAGTTGTTGTAATGACATGCTACAGAAATTGTAATAGAAACACATTGAATTTGGTGCATTTATGGAATTCTTCTCATGTTTCATGATTCTTCTCTCATAGTTATATGATTTAGTTAATTTACTTTGATGTTTTACTTTCCATTAAATTGGCTTTGGTAGATTTAGTAATGTACTTTCTTGGTTATGAATATTTATGCTTCGTAGATGCCCTCCTTGTCCATACTTTTGGTTGTTTGATGCTGGTAGATGGCTGTGCAAAGTTAGTCTAGACCTAGATTTGAAGCTTCTTTTAAATCTTTATCTTTGTTCATGCATATGTATGGTGAATGAATGTTAATGTATCTACAGTCCTTAGAAGATAACATAGATTTCATGAGACTATGAGATTTCTAGTTAAGTGGAATTTAGTCTTAAGGAAGCTATCCACAGTAGAGACCTCCATGATCACTATTCACTGGTAGTTGTAGGTCCAGGAACCCTCTCTCTTCCCTACCCCTTTTCATTTTTTTTAAGAAGTGACCTATGCTAAGATTTTTTGCACATTGTAAAGTCAAATCCTAAAACATAAATGGAGTTCGAGATTGCTATTTAAACCTGCAACAAATGTACAATAAATTCCTCACCTCAGGAAATCCATTTGTAAATCCGATCCCCCTTCCGACTGAACTCATGTAAGTCTGCCCCGTGATTACCAACAAAATCACATCAAATATCAATTGAACTATTTCACGCAAGTGATAACCTAACACCCGAGAGACCTTGGGATGATTTTCAAAAACTTGCTAGATATTTCCTTTGAAGATAGGTAATGCACTTACACATTGCATATGTTGAGAAAGTGTGCAAAAATACCCATCAATAGGTATCTCTACTTTAGTGAGTCATCAAAGAAGCATGCCGTTGTAGGATTTTTGATAAAGAACATGAGACAAAATAACATAATGTATTGAAAGCTTTCATATACAAGTGTGATCATTCTTTGTCGCATCATCAAGAAAGTTTCTAGTATTTTGATAGTTATATATATTAGAGAACCATTCTCACAAGTCTACATGAGAACACACAAGGATATCAGATTCAGGTTGATAAAAAACTACTAGGGTTCACAGGACCTAAACCATGAAGTGGTATTCTTTTGTATCTTCATCTAAGGGTACCAGGGAAGTAGCACTTTCCATGGCATTCACATGTCTATTCTCCCTTCTAGGGATATTTTCTATTGTGAAATAAGAGAATTGACTAAGTAGGGACAAAGAAAGGTCTCAATATCGAGACAACTTACTTTGTTTAGCTTGGTAGGCTCCCATAATATGATTCACAATAAGTTTAGAATCACCCAGTATGCAGAGATGTTTGATTTTGAGCACAATCATGACACACAAGCCAACAATGAGAGCTTTGTACTCAATGATGTTGTTGGTGAAAGGAAAATCTAATCAAAAGGATAGAGGGACAAATTTACCTTTGGGGGACATGAAGACCATGCCTGCTTTGGAAATAGTCTGACACCTCAACCCGTCAAAATACATATTCAATTCAAGGTCATTGTTAATCACAAAAATATTCTCATCAGGAAAAAAATCTAACCTCAAGAAGGAGTGAGATGAGGGAGCATCTTCCAGTTGATCGGAAACCACTTGACCATTTATTGACTTATGATTAATAAACTTTGTATCAAACTCAGAAAGCAACATAATCTATTTTGCTAACCTCCTAGTAAGGTTGGCACTGGAGAATAGATGTTTTAAAAGGTCACTTTTTACAATGATGGGTGTTTCAACATGGAGAGGGTAGTGCCTTAAATTTTGTGTAGAAAAGACAAGAGAAAGGTATTGTTTCTCCATGGAGGAATAATGGGTTTCATAATCAACTAGAACATGACTAATGTAGTAAACCACTCTTTCTTTCTCAAAATCATCATATTGAGCTAGTAAAGCTGCCAAAGCATATGGTGACACTGTGAGGTAAAGCAAAAAGTGTCTATCTTGCATAGCCGACATCAATATAGAAGGATTGGCCAAATAGGATTTAATTGATTGAAAATTATTTTGGAACTCTTCATCTTATATGAATCAAACATCTTTATTTAGTAGATGAGTGAAAGGAAGGGTACAATCATCCAATTGAGATATAAATCTTTGAATTGCCTGAATCTTCCCTTGTAAAATTTGCAAATTAGTAATGTTCTTGGGTGGAGGCATGTTAACAATGGAATCAATTTTATTCATGTCGACTTCAATCCCATGGTGAGAAAATATAAATCCCAAAAAAATTCTGACATCCACACCAAAGACACACTTATGGGGATTGAGTATCATCTTATAGAGTCAAAGCCTTTCAAAGATAAGATGAAGGTTATTTACATGATCTTGATAGGTTATCAATTTTTCCAAGATTTCATCTACATAATCTTCTAAGATCTTATGAAAAAAATCATGAAATATTAGTGTCATCAACCATTGATAAGTTGCTCCTACATTCTTCAACCCAAAAGGCATGAACACATAACATAAGGTATCCTAAGGGGTAGTGAAGGATATATTGTACTGATCTTCTAGATTAATATGGATCTGATTGTAACCAAAGAAACCATCCATAAAAGATAAAAATGCATGGATTGAAGTCAAGTCCTCAATCATATCTATATTAGGCAATGCAAAATAATCTTTAAGAGAAACCTTATTAAGATATCAAAAGTCAATGCATATCTGAATACAACCATCAGGTTTACTAAGAATGACAATATTCAAAATCCAAAGGGAGTAGTCGATTGGGTAGATAAAGCCTACTTTAAATAGCTTCTCTATCTCAGTCTTAACCATCAAAACCTCCCTAGGATTGATCTTTCGGATTTTTTGATTTACCAGCTTGGCATCGAGATATAAGATGATATTATGAACCACTATAAATTCATCAATACCAGGAAAATCCTTGTACGTCCAAGAAAATATATCAGGATGAGACCGTAGGAGATCAGAGTGTCCGTCCACTTCTTCTGAAGAGAGACATTTCCCAATCGTAATTAATTTTTTAGAGGACTTAGGATCCATAGACATTTTAGTAGTATCTCCTTTAAGGATAGAACTATGATCTTTAGGATGTGATATCAAAACATCATCACCAAAATTGGATAGAGGGTCCTCCTCATCAATACTCAAGACAAATTCTCCAAAGTATGCTTGTTTATGTAGGTGATATGGGAATTGTCTCTTGTGATGAAAGGGAGGTAATAGGGAGTAGGAACCTCAGAATTCCTCAAGTGGTTCATCTGAAGATAAGACATCTAAATTTATTTTCTCGGCCTACCTCCTATCCTCTATCAATTCAAGATGGACCAAATTTCGTGGTTTGGTCAAAATCATGTTAACACTCCACCAAGGTTTCTGCTTAGACTGTTAAACAGAGCATCCCAAACCCAGATTGCATTTTCATAGCTCAAACTAGATATGGATTTGGATTCCTTGTTTGATATGCACTAGGCCCTTCTAGCCATAGCCATATCGAGAAGTGAGTTGATATCTGAAACCATAGTGAGTTTGTAAAACTTCGGGAGGTCACAAATCTACATAGAGGGTTTCGTTCCACCAATGAACATCAAACAAATCCATGAGAGCACTTCCACCTTCTTCGCTTGGTTCACAAACATTAAAACCTTTCATAGGAGTGGAACCACTCTCCTCAGTAAAGGAAGGACTGGTCTCTTGGGTAGGCTCACCCTTCTCTTCCTTAATGGGAGGATTATCCATCTTTACATCAGAGGCATTCAAAAAATCTATACAAGAGGGAATTGATTTGTATTGTGCTATGAATAATTTAGAGAATTCCAAGGAGCCCCAATCATCACCAAGGAAAGCATTTGATTGAGAAAAAGAAGAATATGGGGAAGACTTAGGACTTTCTACTTTAGGTGGTTCATCTCTAACACCACTTGATTTGAAGATGAGCTTCATGGAGGGTATCGACAAGGAACACACCATAACATCAATGGTTAAGGATGAAATATAATTCATAAGAGTGGATAAACTAAATCTTGAATGACAACCACTAGCTCACAAAGGTGAATAGATTTTGGATCGGATTTAACTATGACCACCCAATTATTTGCAAGAAACTTTAAGGATCAGTGTAAAGTAGAGGTTAAAACACCGATAACATGAATTTAGGGTCTCACCAAAAGAATATTGTAAGGTAAGAAACTAGGCATCACACAAACCAGAGTAGGTAAGGTAATGGGAACCAGCTGCAAAGGCAGTATTATCGTGCCTAGAGCTTAGCGGCGAACATTATCAAACCCATGAATATATAGAGAAGAAATTGCTAGAGAAGATGAATCAACTTAAATCTTAGGTAATAGGTTGAGACTACAAACATTGAGAGCTGAAGTAGTGTCAATGAGAGTACACATAATAACAATATTATTGATATTAATTATAATCATCAAGGGGTTCACTTGTTTCTTCACATCAGGAGGTGGAATTTCTTGCAAATGGAATGTAATATTCAACAAAACCACTCGAATATGAGCCAAAAATGCATGAAAATTTATAGGCCTAGTGGAGGTAGAAAAGAGAATATTTTGCAAGGATTCCTATAGAATATCTTGATAAACCAGAGTGGTCTGAAGAAAGTCCCAAAGTGAGATCTTAGCCGGAGTAATAAAAATTTACTCAACAAGATCATAATTGCTTGGTGCTTGATTGCAGGTTTAGGTGATAAGGGAAGGGTTGGTTGAGAAGGCAGTAAAGAAGTATGAACTTGAGTGGGTTTAGATGTAGGAAGAGAATGTTGTTGATCCAAGTTTTTTTTGTTTCTCCTTGTGTTATATGTGTGCTCAACAAAATTATAGGAAGTGGAGTTTGTAGCATTTATGAACCTTGAGTATAAGTTTGATGAATCACTACGACATGAAATCCCATATATAGAATAAGCATACCTAGAATGTGAGTCATTTGGGGTCATGCAAATGATAGGTTTCTTAGGACTCGGAGGAGACACATAGACCACAACTACATTTATTGACTCTCTAGCTTGCAGAGAGGAAGTTTTCTCGGGAGATTTATAGGTAGTGGATGGCACTTCTAAGAGTCCATCTAGAGAGTCATCCAACATATCAAAATGTTCCTTAGAAATTTTTTTATTGTAAGCATGGAATTTTTGTAGAGATAGATTCGTCATGTTCACGTTGGGTTCACAAAAATGTGAGATAAGATAGATTTTCTACACATGGGTCTCTTCGTTCTCAAGAGAGCACTAGGGAATGAACTTCCCTTATCCACCTCAGTGTAAGAAGATCAAAGAAGTGATAAATAAATGTACATAAGTTATATTTCAAAGAAGCCTATTTCAAATCTTGAGAGAGTGAAACTTTTGAATCTTTGCCTCAGACAGAGGAGCTCTCGACCAAAGGACGACAATGCAGATTTAGGATGCCAACATTACACACTTTCATCCAAGTGGCACACTGGCATCCTAAGCAACAAAGTGCTTAGGAGATCGAACAAGAAGAACAAGGATTCGCTTCTTGACTTAGACCTAAGATATACTAGACCAAATGATCAATCAAGGAACACAGATTTTAAGAAAAGCATGAGAGCTTGGAGAAAACTTACCTTCAATCAGACATTCGAGTCTTAATTCCAAGCTTTGATTTGTAACCTGCACATAGAAGAATGAGGGGAAAAAGGTTGGGGTTGTATAGGGGTCTGCCTTAGTTAGACCCCCATTTTGGCGTTTCCACCTCCATAGACAACCAAGTTGGAAAGGAGTGTAAATTAATAGAACAAAGCGTGTGGTGAAAGAAAAACCCGTTTCAGGAGTAAAACTTGCACCATTAAGTAGTAAATGAACAAGTATATTAGAAATAGTAAAGAAGAGAGAGCATTACTCATGAGATTAGACCCTCTCTGGAGCACATAGCCACACCGTTGAGTGCTTGCTTGGGAGCTACAACTGTTGGAAGGACCTCAGTCCGGTATGGATTCGCCTATGAGAGTGATGCTATCAAGAATGAAAAGAACTCAAGAGTGAAGGACTTGAGGAGAGCTTGAATGAACATGACTTGAACCCCCAAATGAGAGAAAAAGAGGGATTTTTCATGCATGTGAGGGTGGCAAAGAGCCGTTACATCCAAATTATGACTGCTAGGACACGTGTTGAGAGAGTCAAGATTCCAATTCCCCATTTTAAACTAAGAAAACCATCAGGATACTAGCACATTGGGTAGACATCCATGCACCATGCAAGCATCCAAGGTCTATATTTTTGGGAAATGTGTCATTAGGCTTATTTTTATTTGCCACTAGTCCACATGGGGTCAAAATTGCAAAATTCCAACTCATGGGTTTTTTGTCATTAATGCTCTAAGGTGTCATAAATGCTAAGCCAAAGTGCAAAAATATGGAATTTCCTCTAGGTGTAATTCTATGACATAACAATATATATATTTATTTATCTATTTCCATGTACTTATTAAATGTATTTTATCAATCAAAAAAATACATATTTCAAATGTATTACATATATTAATATATATGTATATCTGTGTGTATTTTTGAATACATGCATACATACATATATATTAATATATAAAAATATAAAATTATCTAATATTTAATAATAATAGTCACATATATATTCCTCTTCATTGATGAGTATATACAAAAAATTTGTACACATATATATGTCGTAAATGTACAACTGATATCCCCATGAATATTATGTAATTAGATGCATGAGTTACTGTTCATACATATATACATTCAATGTATATACTTATCGATATAGATATAAATATGAACACACAAAGAAGAAGGACTACCACTAGACATAAAGAATATCACATTTTCCCAATCAAGAACATTCAAAAACCACATACCAATACAAAACATACTCAAACCTTGACAAAAGGTTACTTACCATTTCCCAAACTATCTTAATTCAACTATACCAACTAGGATGTGAGTGTGTATGCTCAATTAGGCTCATCAAGGGTTACCAGACCAAGTTTTTCTCCTGAGTGATACTCCCCCTCTCATACTTGAGGGATCGACTCCTTTCATCCAGCTAAGTGCATCAAAAATTTAGTTGGCTATTTACATGAAATTCATTTGTATCATAAATCATTTGCATCATCAAAGTATTAAAGTAATCATATTGTATCACATATTAATTCTTTGTATTTCCATGAGTATGTACAAAACATATTCTTACCTTGGAAATCAATAACATCCTAATGCATATTTAAGTATTTCATTCACCTTTTAAACATATCAAAATCATGATTTAAATTTATCGCCATTTTTACTCATAAAAGTAAAAGTAACCAGGTAATTTAGAAATAGGGTGTAATATGCTTCCCCCCCTGTGAATCATCATCCCCGATGATTTTAAAGTACCAAAAGATATATATAAATTAAAATAAATATTTTACTTTCCATTTTCTATATCATGTAGGAAATAAATAAATTATCATAAATATACAAATAATCTTCCCTCATAGCACAAACCTTTGCAATCTCATCCTTCCTAGACCTTGCACTGAGTGACTGTGCTAATGCATATGGAAAAAAAATTTGTGCTTCATGCATACTTTCTCTCCAAAGAAATAGGCATCATAACTATATTATTATTGACTTAATATGTACAACATAAGTACAAAAGTAAAGATATCCTATATGAAACCTATATGACCATGATTGAAAAAAATCATTCTCACTGGCTAATAAAATTATCCTTAGTGTAATCCAAGTAGAAAAGGAATTTTGATGCATTATGCACTACATTGTGGTTCCCATCCTTCCCTCTGGTTTTTACACCTTTGGATAACTCAAAAGTTGAGACCATCCATCATTGACACAAACATTTACCTTAAGCATAATAGTACTGCCCTTGAATACTGTCCATCTCAAGCATAATATTTCCCTTAGATACTTGTCAATGTTGAGATTAATAGTACTGATTCTTAATTCAAGATTTGTATCAACAAAATTTCCTTGATCATTTCAATCTATTCTTCCATTTATATGAACATTTCTGGTTCAAGGTCAATCCTACTCCCTAGCTTATTCAAACTTATAAGAATTCAACCCTTCTTCTCGTATAATGTTTCAATGGATCAAATTTCAATTATAGAAGTTTATTACAATAAAAGTGTTTCGAAAATACTCCAAGATTTGGTTTATCCCTTTTTCCTATCTAGCTGACTCAAAGTAATAAGTTGAGCATACATTCAATTGAAATTTTCAACAAGATGATCATGGTTTACACAAAACCTTAATGTTACTTGCGTGTCCCTATTTGAGATAAAATTCTCAAGAAAATTAAGCAAATTCTTTACATTAATTTTTTGTTTAGGAATGGTATCCTACAAATAAAATTTTCCATTCAGATTTGGTTACCTTGGTGAGTCTATCCACCATAACATTTTTCCAATTCCATTGACATAGAAATATAAAAATTATTCTAATGATCTACCACTTTCTCATGAGAATTTCATGAGAGTATACAAATCTTGCCAATGATGACATCCTATCTTCATCCTCTGGCATACTAGAAAAAACATTGATACATACCTTGAAACATCTTACTCCATTTTCATCCAAATTATAGTGGTTCCATATCAAACAAATATTTTTTTCATTCTACTATATCTTGAATATGACATAAGTTTACATCATTTCATATTTTTAAATTTCCCAAAATTTGGTACATAACTTCTTTGTCTGATTCATAATAGTCCATTATGAATAAGTGAAACCTCATCCATGGACTTATACCACATTTGATTCTCAAAATATAATGATTATATATTATTGCAGAGATATAAACCCTTCATCTTAGGGCATCCATATCCTAGATTTCTTTCACCGTTTATTCATTCCCTAAGTTGTAGTCTGATTTCAGCTCAATCTATCTTTATTGATGCATTTATATTATTTGAGTAACAATCCTCATTAAATCATCATGGTTTGATATTATCTTCCAAAAAATATCCAACAATCAATGTGTACCTTGTTACCAAGCATGAATGTTTCATGATAAATAATTTTTTTGAGTACACAATGAAGGTGTTTTCATTGACGTCAATAGGAATTCTACTGAGTGGTGTTGTCATTGATGTTAACTATGGGATGAAGATGTTGAGGATATTGAGAAAATTGTGAAAAATAGGAAAATAGGTTGTGCATGTATAGTTGAGACCTTGAGGAAGTGTTGTGAGTACATGGAGCTATATTTTTGTTTTAGAGTCTAAAGATGAGTTGGACTTAAGTATTGAGCTGAGATGATGTCTCTGGTACTTGGTTTCCAAGTTCTTTTGATAAATTTTAATAAACATAGTGAGATATGTTGTGCAAGTGTTCATAGTGTGCTCTGCATTTATTCTATGTTGATGCTATGCATGTGAGGATCTTATAGGTTATTCAAGGTTGTAAGAGGTTGTTATATTTAAAATTTGGGTTTCTCGATTTTTGTACAGTGTGAGATATTTTCACCAATGTGTGAGCCAATTGTTCAATGATGTTTTTCTATAGTTTGAGAGAAATTTATTTGCTCTTAATTTCTTTGCTGTTTGGATTAAGGTTGTGCAGACCTAGGAAGTTGCTTATAATGCTTTTATCTTTTTGTATTCAATTTTTTACTTGATTTGGTGTAGTACAGAGTGAGTTTCATTTATAAGTATTCAAATAAGGGTTACTAGTTGTTCCGAGTTGATGTGTTTGTATGATGCAAGATTGAATGAAGTGTTTGATGAAACTTAAGTAGTTCATGGATTATTCTGGATCGTGTTCAGGTGAATTATGTTTTTTGGAAATTTTAGATTGATTTGAGGATGCTTATAATTAATGATTATGGTGTTTTGCACAAGTGTTGGTCAACCTTGTGTTTAACACTACATGTGAGTCTTGTAGAAACATGTTGAAGTGTGTTGGGATCTATTTAGGTCCTAATTAAGGATTTATGTAGGTCACCTTCATTCCTTTCTACCATGGGAATGTTTAGGTGCTGACCTATTTTAAATTTGTATGTACAATGGCTAGTGGCCAACATTGGAGAAGGTTTTTGAGGTTGAGATTGATATAAAGATGTATCGTGTTGTGGTGAGATGAGAGATGAAAGAAGAAGAAATATATATGTAAGATTGATGAGTGTGATGTGAATTTGAGTAGAGCAGTGTGAATTTCAATGTTAGGGTTCTTAAAGGAAGTGAGCTAAAGGCATTCAAAATATTTCATGCAAGACTACAAAAGTGTGTGAGCAACTGTGGTGGATTCCTTGTTGCATTGAGAAGTTTTCTCTATGTAACATTTTTCCTATACATTCTTGTATTTCTTTCTGTGGTAATGCGCCCTAACTATGAGCCTTTTTGGACAGTGTGTCCTATAATGGCAGTGAGCACTTTTTTACTAGTTTTACTATTACTTATATTGTGAGCTAATCCTCACCATGGTTTTTCCTTCATTGGGTTTTCCAGATAAATTTGGTTTTATCTTGTGTATGGTGTTGTGATTTAAATTTTTGTTATGTGCATTTGATGTTTAATCATATTAACAAAATAAGGGTTTAATGAATTCTTGTGTATCTAATTACTGTTGAGGGTTTTGAAGATTTAATTTTCTATAACTAATTCACCCCTCTCTTAGTTGTCTTGTTCATTTCAACAATTGGTCTTAGAGAAAGGTTCCTTAGAGAAGAGATTAACCGCTTGAGGTAGATACAGGATGGCGAACAAGATTTCATTGGAATGTTCTAGGTTTGATGGCATATATTAGGTATTCTGGAAGAAAAATATGGAAGGATATTTGACAGCTTAGGGATATGAGATTGAGAAGGCTTATCAGAATACATATACTCTACCTCCAAATGGTCCAAGTACAAGTGAAAAAATCAAGGCACATGAGAATGCTAAGGAAAGATTCATTATTGTGAATAGGCTTTCAAATACTGAATTAGTAAAAGTTATGAGTTTGAAGACTGCTAAAGAAGTTTGGGATACGCTACAAACAATTTATGAGGGAGATCCAAATTTCAAAAAATAGAAGTTGCAAAACTTGAAGGCACAGTTTGAAATGATGCAAATGTATGAGGATGAAACAATTAAAGGCTACATACAAAGAGTTGATGAGTTGGTAAGTGCTATGAGAGGCCTTGGTGCAACAGTTAAAGAATCTAAAGTAGTGAAGAAAGTTATCAGATCACTTCTGGATTGTTACAATGAAGAGGTATCTACTATTGAGGAAACTATAGATTTTGATAATTATTCTAGAGATCAGTTGATTGGTATGATAACTGCACTTGAAATGAGAAAACTAAAGAAAGTTACAAGAGTAGAGTATGCTTTCAAGGCTAGTAAATCAAAGAAGGTTGAAGATTTAGATGGAGAATATCTTGATGATTTGGAAGCTAACTTTGTGAGGAAGAGGAAAAAGGGAAATGATAAGTACAAAGGTAAACTACGCTTCAAATGTTTTAACTATGGTGGTATAGGCCATTATGCTTCAAGATGTTCAAAAAGAGCTATAAATAATAAGAGCAAGGAAAACAAAGGAAACATGATTACGAAAGATTACTATGTGAGAGAAGATGTTGGAATATCTGATGATAAATATGATTATGGAGATTTTGATGATAATGAATGTTTGTTTTTGGCTATAAAAGAAGAATATAGTTTTGCTAACCCTAAAAGTTGTGTGAAGAAAAGTGTTTCGAAGATGAAGGATATGTTAGGGTTCAAGAATATTGGAGCAATAAACAATAAAAATTAGATGCAAATTAAATAAATAACCTAGAAATAACAATGAAGAATAACACAAAAGAGATCAACACATAAATTCAATGTTGTTCACCTAGTATGCCTTACATCCATAGAAATTCAACCACCCAATGATTTTATTATCCAATGCAAAACATATTACAATCTCATGAATTACACACACCGCAACATAAATCCCAACCAATTATAACAAGCTTTTAGGAAGCTTCTAAAATTAGGGTTTACAAAGTCATTTTTTCATTTGACTTGTCAGCAAGAAAACCTTGGCATCTTAATGATTTATTTTTTTGGGATTTTCCTGCAAAACCCCTGCTATCGGTGGTTGCCACCCCCAAACCCTGATGAGGATACATTATGAGTGTAAAATATTTGCATAATCAGTCGGCTCATACCAACAAGATAAGGTTGAAGATTCTTTGGTATCTACTTTTCATATCAAAGAGGATAAGAATTACATGGTTGTTGATAGTGGCTGCTCTAATCACATGTCTAGATACAAAAGCAAGTTTTTTAAACTTGAAAAGTATGATGGAGGATTAGTTAAATTTGGAGATGATTCAAGAGCTAAGATTTGTGGAATAGGTTCAATCAGTTTTGATGGCAAGCATAATACTGGCAATGTTTACTACGTTAAGGGTTTAAGACATAAAATTTTAAGTGTTGTAAAAATGTGTAGCAAGGGATATAATATTGTGTTTAAGGATGAAACATGTGATATTTGAATAGGGTCCAAAATTGTGATTTCTATTGGTAAGAGAACATGTGGAAACATCTATCAACTTAAGGGTGTTGATGATCATTGATTTTCTGTATTAGATGAATGATAGTTGGTTATGGCACCAGAGGATTTGTCACATGAATTTTTATAATTTTGACAGAGTTAGTTTAGTTAATTCAGTGGGATATTTACCTATAATCACAAATCCTATCAATTTCGTTTGTAAGATTTGTCGATTTAGAAAACAAACAACGAGTAGCTTTAAGGGAAATGAACAATCTACTACCGAACTACTAGAAGTAGTGCACACAAATCTTTGTGGTCCTACAAGGGTGAGAAGTCTATAAGGTGACATGTACTTTATAATTTTGATTGATGATTATTCTTGAATGACATGAGTTATATTTATTACCAAGAAATTTGATGAATTAGATAAATTCAAGGTATTTAAAGCTATGGTTGAGAATGAAATGGATTTGAAAGTCAAATTTTTGAGGTCTGACAGAGGTGGTGAATTCACCTCTGATGAGTTTAACATGTTTTTTGAAGTTCATGGAATAAAGAGGCATCTTTTTTCCCCTAGAACTCTTTAGCAGAATGGAGTTGTTGAAAAGAAAAAACACTGTTCAAGAAGTCGCAAGGACTATGATGAAAGAGGAAAATCTACTAGAAGTCTACTAGAGAGAATCTATTTATATTGTTGTTTAGATACTTAATAGATTTCAAGCTAAAGCTAAAAACATAAAGACTCCTTATTGTTGTGCATGCTTTACACACACATCTGGCTGAAGGCAGGGACCCCCTTTTTTTTCGCTTTTGCCTTGCTCCTGCTATCTTGGTCCCTCCTCACTTGCTTCACTTTTTCCTTCATTTTACGACTTTAGGGACAAGTTTCCTTTGGATTTGGAATGTTTTTGTGCTACCTAAGTGAACTTCTAAGGTTTCATGAAGTGTTTAGACGTTGTAGAAATTTCACTATGGGTTGTTGTTTGCGGGTCATCGTTTGTGGGTTTCCACATGCGGGTCACCATTTGTGGGTTTCTGTGTATGGAATGTTGTTGGTAATGGCTTTGGACCCTACTGCTTCTGCACTCCAAATCTCTGCATTTCCAAAAGGGGTGCAAACTTCAATTTTTCAACATGTGGGGCCCATAAAATGAATGTTTCCACATGCCCAAAGAGGTTTGAGTCAAATTCTCCAAGTGTTTAGACATTGCAAAAATTTCATTGCGGAAGTCCATTTGCGGGTTTTCGCCCATGAAAGTATGTTTGTGAAATGTTGTTGCTAATGGTGTTGGACCTTCCAACTTCTGCATCCCAAATTTTTACATTTTTCAAATTGAGTCAAATATTAAGTAAATATATCTAGACACTCTTTCTACCTCTTTTCCCACATGCTAAAATTGAAAAATCTCAAATTTACTAATTTTTGTGAGTTTGCAAAGGTTTCATTGTGGGTTGTTGTGTGCGGGTTGCTGTGTGTGGGTTTTTGTGTGCAGGTTGCTTGTACAAGTTCCTATGTGTAGGACATCATGTGTGGGTTTTCGTGTGTAGGTCACCATCTATATGTTTTTGTGTGTGGGTCACCGTGTGCGGGTCCCTGTCCATGGGTTTCCATGTGCGGGTCATCATCTACAGGTTTCCGTGTGTGGGTCGTTGGCCATGGTTTTTGTGTGTAGGTCACCACCTACAGGTTTCTGTGTGTGGGTCGCCGTGTGAGGGTCACCATGTATGGCTAGCCATGTGTGGGGTGCCCCTCCTCTGTCACTATTACCTAATGTTCAAGCGACCATCTCTGTCCGCACTGCGGACCCCACAAGGATGGTTTCCCTTTTCTCTTTTGAAGTCTGTTAAGGAAAAACTTTAGTTCATGAGACCATTTGTGGGTCCACCTATGTAGACCATCAATTGTGGACCAACGTCCCTCTAAGGTCATTCTTTAATGAAAAAAATTCAATGACAACCTGATAGGTTCCTCCCACATTTCCCAAAATGCTTAAACTCTAAGGTACAACCCCAAGCCATCCGACATGACCGTGAGTCCTGTAGTGTGCACTTCCACCTGCGATTTGTGATTCCTTGAATTCCGCTAACTCAACAACTAGACCTAAGAATCCTTCCACCTAGGGTAAACCCACACCCTTGGGCCCGCATTTTCTTAAATGATCCAAGTGAGCTCTACATACTGAATAATAATAAATGTTATATGATGTATTAATGGATCTAACCTTGGATTTTCAGGATTTAATTGATGTTCACCTCTTATATGTGAAAAATACTTACTACAATTTGTGTATGTAGGATTTATGGAACCTACTGCAGGTCCATTAGGAAGGCCCATTGAGAAAGTTGAACAAGGAAGGAGCACATTTCTCTAGTCACCATTCATTTTATGCTCGCCTCTCCTCCTAACACCCATAAAAAAAAATGGAGTTGGAAGGAGGCCTATGCTAAGGAAGTTAGTGATAAAACTCCAAAGGGTGGCTTTGAAGGGAACAAGAAGAAGCTATCTTAATTTTGACCAAATGATCATGATTGTTAGGAGCTATCCATCAAGATCAAGAGCAGTATATATGCTTCCTAGCAACAAAAATCCGTAACCAGGACCCTTTGATTGGCTAAAGGATGTTGCAAACACATCAACAAGAAGGTAGATGTTAACTATTTACAACTACAACAAAGAGGGAAGCTAGAGAAAAAAATAACTACAATAAATGAAAGAAAAAATAGACTACAAGGAAAGATAGGGAAGAGGACAAAATAGTCTATTTAAAATTGTGAAATATTGGGGGTAGGTGAAATCCTAAGCTATAATCAATCTAGGCCACACATTGTAATTAAATGTTGGCCATTCATTTCAATTTTGAAAAACTATAAATAGGGGCTTGCTCCTCATTTGTAAGTGGTCGTGAATTGTTGTAAAGGGCATTTTGCATAAATAGAAGGAAGCATTGCATTTTTTTATGGGTGTAGCTGTAGGTTTCTCTTGGTTAAGAAAACCTTTCTTTAATGATAGTCTATCTGTTGTTGCATCCTCCATTGTTAGTGTTCACTCATAACTTAGAATTAGAATAGATCTCTTATCCCTTTCCTCTTTTTTTATTTCTTTTAGTTCTTTGTTAGAGTAGAATTATAAGCATCCCAACAATGCTAAATTTGATGAACATAGTGAGTTTCAACTTGTTGTTTTGAGTGGGAAGCCATTTCTCATTCACTTCCGACACATTGAAATTCCATTTGCAGACCCAACTTTCCATGCTTTTCAAACTATAAAATCCACCCTATGATTTCCAACAAATCACATTAGCCTATTAAACTACTCCAAGCATTGTCATGATCTAACACCCGAGAGACCTTGGGGTGATTTCTAAAACTTAATTTTAGAAATTACCTTTCAAGAGAGGCATTGCACTTGTGCAGTGCCTATGTTGGGAAGGTGCAAAACACCCATCAATACTTATGAGATATGGTATGGAAGGATTCATACTGTAAAGTAATTTAGAGTATTTTGAAGAAAACTTGGGAAATTTTTATGCAAGTTCTAATGAAGGCATCTTCCTTGGACATTCTATTAGAAGAAAAGCTTTAAAATGTTACAAAAAGAGGCTGAGAAAGATAGTTGAAAGTGAAAATGTTATAGTTGATGAAAACTTGCAGAATTCAATTGCATTAGATGGATATGTGTCAAATAAACCTGATTACAAAGAAGAAGAATAAAAATATGATCGACAAGAAGTGTAGAATGAAGAGGAAGAATCTATAGAGAAGACCCCTAAAACCCCTAAGTATGTGCAAAAGAATAATTCTAAAGATCAAATCATTAGAGATAAGAGGAAAGGTGTATTGACAAGAAGCAAAGTTGATGAAGTTGAGGTAAATTTGTGTTTACTTTCTATAGTTGAACCTAAAACAATGAGTGAGGCATGTAAATATGACCATTGACTAATGGAAATGGAAGAAGAACTTATGCAGATAGAGAAGAATACGACTTGGGAATTGGTCCCTAGACTGGTAAACAAGAATATAATTGGAACTAAATGGGTATTCAGGAACAAGCTAAATGAGAACGTAGAAGTAGTATGAAACAAGGAAAGACTTATATGTAAGGGTTATTTACAAGAAGAATGTATAGACTTTGAGGAGACATTTTCTCTTGTAGCTAAGATGGAAGCTATCGAAATTTTTTTGGAATTTTCAGCACATAAAGACTTTAAGGTTTATGAGATGGATGTGGAGTCTTCTTTTTTGAATGGTGAATTCGAAGAAGAGGTTTACATGCAACATATGAAGGGATTTCAGTTGTCAGATCAACTAGATATGGTATGTTAGATGAAGAAGGAATTATATGGATTAAAGCAAGATTTTAGAGCTTGGTATACAATATTGGATAGATATTTGTTACAACAAAGATTCAGTAAAGGCTCTGTACATAGTAATATTTAATTTAAAATTGAGGATGAAAAAATATTGATAGTAGTAATATATGTGGATGATATTATATTTGGTGGAAATGAGGCTATGTATAAGAGGTATGCAGAGGAAATGCATAAATAATTTGAAATTTCAATGTTTGGGGAGATGAATTTATTTCTTGGGATACAAATCAATTAAATAGATAAAGGGATATTCATTTTACAATCTAAGTATGTCAAATAGATGTTGATTTTTTTTGGAATAGATTACTCCAAACCAATATGTACTCCTCTAGTTACTAGTTGTAAATTGAGAAAAGAAGATGAATTACATAAGCATGATACAAAAAAGTACAGATCTATGATTGGTGAACTGTCGTATTTGACTGTTACTAGACCAGATATCATGCATGCAATTTAACTTGTAAATATATTTCAAGAAGATCCTAAAGAAATACATGTTGCACCAAAAAAGGATATTCAAATACTTAGGAGAGACTCTAGATTATGGTTTGTGGTATCCTAACGATACTGATTTCACATTAAGTGCTTATACAAATGTAGATTGGGTTGGTTGTGTTGATGATAGGAAAAGTAAAACTGGTGGTGCATTCTTTCTTGGATGTAGATTGGTGTCATGGTTGAGTAAGAAAAAAGATTAAGTTTTTTTATCCACTACAAAGGTTGAATATATTGCAGTAGTATCATGCTATACATAGGTATTATGGATGAGATAGACATTGAAGGAATTTAGAGTTGTAGATGATGAGCTTATATCTATCTTTTGTGACAATACAAGTGCAATTAACATTTCAAAGAATCTAGTAATGCATTCAAGGACAAAACATATATATATCACATATCTTTTTTTGAGAGGGAAGGTTATGGAGAATGAAGTGGATCTTGAGTATCTTCCTACAAAGGAAAAAATTTCTGATATATTTACTAAGGCTCTTCCTAAAGATAATTTTGAGTATCTCCAGGAGAAGTTGGGGGTTATTTCCCCTCATTTTCTGAACTAAATGCATATGGAGATGCATCAGTCTAGTGGATCTACAGATCTATCTCTTTTCTGGATTTTTGTTGGTGGCTACCTCAGGGGGAGGAGGTAGTGTCATGTGTTATCATTGAATTTGCTAATTTATTTGGGTGTACTCGTAAGGGGGAGTATCCAGAGCATGTATTTTGGTTCAGTGTCAAAGGGAGAGAACAATGTAAAACATTTTATCCTTCTCCATTTATGTCAATGGTGGAGAAAATATCATGTGAAAAGTATAAGGTATCAAGGAGATAAATCTGTGCATATTGTCAAATCATTCAGATGAATAAAATAAAGTATGTTCATAGATGTTGTGTTGTCTTTGGTGGATTTTCACATCTTGTGTTTCCATCAATGATAAAGGGGAGATTTTAACAAGTACGAAGGTGTTTTCATTGATGTAAACTATGGGATGAAGATGAGGATATTGAGAAAATTATGAAAAAGAGGAAAACAAGTTGTGCATGTATAGTTGAGACCTTGAGGAAGTGTTGTGAGTACACAGAGATATCTTTTTGTTCTAGAGTCTGAAGATGTGTTGGAATGAAGTAATGAGATGAGATGATGTCTCTGGTACTTGGTTTCCAAGTGCTTTTGATTTTTTTTGATAAACAAAGTGAACTATGTTGTGCAAGTGCTCATAGTGTGCTCTAATAACATGCTCCACATTTATTTTGTGTTGATTCTATGCCTTTGGATAACTTACATGTTATTAAAATTTGTTAG
The DNA here is from genome assembly GCA_007115665.2 of Sequoiadendron giganteum. Taxonomy (NCBI): domain Eukaryota; kingdom Viridiplantae; phylum Streptophyta; class Pinopsida; order Cupressales; family Cupressaceae; genus Sequoiadendron; species Sequoiadendron giganteum. The sequence goes on along the minus strand of CM021108.1, from coordinate 603,882,334 downwards.
AGGTTGCTATATTCAAAATTTAGGTTTCTAGATCATTGTACAGTGCGAGATATCTTATCCAGTGTGTGAGCTAGTTGTTTAGTGATGTTCTTTTTGTGGTCTAGGAGAAATGTATTTTCTCTATGTTTCTCCACTATTTTGATTCAGGTTGTGTGGACTTAGGGATTTTCTTATAATGCTTGTATCTTTCTGTATTTAAAGTTTTTACTTGATTTGGTGTAGTAAAAAGTGAGTTTCACTTATTAGTATACAAATAAGGGTTACTAGTTGTTTTGAGTTGAAGTGCTTATATGATGTGAGCTTGAATGAAGTGTTTTATGAATCTTAAGTAGTTTGTGGATCATTCTAGATCATGTTCGATTAAATTATGTTATCTAGAAGTTTCAAATTGATTTGAGGAAGCGTGTACTTAATGATTATGGTGTTTTACATAAGTATTGGCCAACCTTGTGTTAACACTACATACAAGGCTTGTAGAAGCACGTTGAAGTGTGTTGGGATCTATTTAGGTGCTAAATAAGGGTTTATGTAGGTCACCTTCATTTCTATCCACCACAAGAATTTTTTGGTGCCAACCTATTTTGAATTTGTATGTATAATGGCTAGTGGCAAACATTGGAGAAGGATTTTGAGGTTGAGATTGAAATAAATATGTATGTGTATAGGCATGAATTTTCACCCCTAATGTAAATTCCCCTTTACCCCCTTACACTTTAGAAAATGTAAGGCAGGGGCTTAATTCCACTTGATCCCACTGCTCACACTCCACTTGGTGCCTTTTTGATGTGTCGGTGGGGGAATTTCTATCAGGGACGCCCGCGTGGTGTGTAGACGTCCGCACGACATGCTTACATACCTGGAAAATTCTTGTGGCTGGAGATTGCAGAGACATTACACTCCCTATTGGGAGTCAAAGTGTAACACCCCTCTTTGTCTGGCTGATCCGAATATGGCCATCTTTATCATTTCCTTCATATTCTTCATCCATTCATCCATTGTTCTCTTTAGTAGGAGTTTTGGAAAGATCTTGAGTTCATCTCTTCACATTTTCTCCACTCTTTCAAGCATTCACAAGCTTGGTAGCAACACTTTACACTCCATAAAAACAATCCACTACACCATCATTCTAAAAGTGCAAGCACAAGACAAACACCATTGCATTAGAGGCTTGACTTCCTCTGATTTTCTCCTCCACAAGCCTTGAGCGCTTTGGATGGAGGTGGTAAGATCCTCTTATCTATTCTATTGTGTTTAGTTGAGTAGGCATGTACTGTTTGTAGTGTCTTTGTTTACATAGCTTGTATTCCCTTCTTTATCTTTATTTCTATCGTTGCAAACTTGGTTGTCCATGGAGGTGGAAACAAAAAAATGAGGGTCTGAATGAGGCAGGCCCCTAAACAACCCCAATATTTTCCCTCTTTGTTGTGTGCAGGTGGAGAGATCTTGAAGCAAGATGGTGAGAAGACTGTTGTACGATATCATCTTCATCACCCTTGCGGTAACATACTTCCTTTATCACATTCATCTTTATGTTTCCTTCTTCTTAATCTCACTCCGTTGCTCAAGAAACCTCTAAACTAGGCTAGTAGTCCCTTTTTGAGGATTTAACCTCGTCTCTCTAGCTTTCTGGCCATATGGATGCCTGTGCACCTATGAGACGCTAGCATGTCATACTATTGTCCTAGAATCGTGCTTCTATCCTTTGATAGAGAGCTACCTAAGACATAAAGTTGACCTTAAAAAGTGACTCATCTAGTCTCCCTCCAACTCTCAGGATTGCAGAGTGGTTGAAGGACACATAGTCCTCATCATTCTCATCCCTCCTATCCTAATCTTCCTTGAAACTAAGGTAAGTTAGGGCAGCATTTTTTCTCTTGGCATTTTGTGACTTGGGGCCCTGTAGTGGTTGGTCCCCCTCTCTTACATTTTTGGTGAACCCAAAGTGAACCAACGTCTACCTGCGTGTCGGTGTCCTAAGATTTTTCTCTTATACCCTTTGGTCATTGCACATTTTTGTGTTGTGGGGGTTTATGAGTGTCACAACCTAGTCTATGACCTCTGGGAAGTTAGTCAAAAGAAATCTATGAAACATTCCGATGGAGAAGATGAAGGTCTATTCTATTTTCACTACCAAACTTTTCTCTCATTCTGCGGTGGGTTTGTCTGTGCAGGAGAACATATCACGAGGTGAATCTAGTATTCTTGATGAAACTGATCATGTTGCTACCCCTCCTACATCACTAGCCTCCTCATTTGTAGATGAGCATGAGGCCATCCATATCCCTTCCAAATATGTCATTAGACTCAATAAAGGGTTGGGTGCATTAGAAAGCCACTTGGAAGGAAACCTGAAATTGTCTAGGGCTGCTAAAATGATCAGTGAAATAAAATACATGGTAGGTAAAGACCAGATAGATGTAGAACTATTGGGTATTCTCACTAGTCTGGCCAAGGCATGGATCCCTGGAAACCATAAACACATGATAGAAGGTGGCCTCTTCAGAGAACATGAGATAAAATTCAAAATTTTGATGACCCCTATATCCATATACATGGATGATGCTGTCCCTTCAGTCAGTGTGTCCGCTGCTTCCAAAAAATCTAAAACTGTCAAAGTAAACATAAAACCTTTAGATTTCTACTTCACCCCTTTTTTCGCCTCTAGTCGTAGAGGATTTGGTGGAATGATTGGTGGAGGCTTTGGTGGGGGAAACTTTACAAGTGGAAGCGGTTCCAATGGAGGTCATGGTGGTGGCCTTGGAAGCGGAAGTGTCTCTGACAGGGGTCACACCAGTGGTAGTGGCATTGGTGGTGGTTTCGGTTGTCCTATGTCTTCTAATGACCCTATTCTAAATACCCTTCTTTAGAATATGGGGAAGATGCAGAATCAGTTGGCTAACCTCTCCTAGGCCTCAACCCAACCTATTTTCTAGCCTTTCTTTCGACATATCCTATTGTTAGTCAAAATTAAAAACACTCCTTTCCTACAAGGGATGGAGATTTATAAATTTAAAAACTATGGTGGTAAAGGGGACTCACATACATGCGTGTTTTCCTTTAATGATTTATGCACATATTTCTTCCATCGCGATACATTGATGGTAAAACTATTTCCTCAATTCCTCAAAGATACAAAATGGGATTGGTACTGTTCTTTGCCTGATAATTCCATCTTCACGTTTGATCAACTTGTGAACTAGTTCCTGTGACAGTTCCAAGCCAATATCGAACAAAAGATGACCTTCTCAAACCTGTTTCGGTGCAAACAAGGGGACAATGAGAAGATTACAGACTTTATAACACGGTACCAAGCACTCTTCTCATAGATCTCATATCCATTACCTAACTTTGATGTACAAAAGGTCTTCATAGGGAGCTTACAAAGGACTTGGCAAGAGAAGTTTTCCCTCATGAAGTATCCTTCTTTCGAACATGTGTGTGCGGCATTATGAGAGTATCAACATATGGTGGTTAAGTTCATGGGTCCTCCCTCACGCTCCCATTCTGAAGGGAGATCTGTAGAATCGATCTCTAGAAGAGGTAAAGCTATTATGAATGTAGTAGCCGCTATGGATAACAATAGCCTCAGACGTGATCAAAAGTTTATGAAGCTATCAGAGTCTTATTTTTCCATCTTGTAGAAGTTGGTGAAAGATAAGATCCTTACCCTGCCACCCCCTAAACTAGTTAGGGAACCATATCGTAACTGGTATGAAGAAAACACATATTATCAGTACCATTAAGTTAACGGACATGATACCAAATGCTGCATGTTCTTGCGTCATGAGATACAGGATCACATCACAGACGATACTATCCATCTTGATGGGAGTAAACAAAACATGAACAAATTAAATGCGAAAGCTAGTAATGACTTGTAGATATACACAGACCCATTTCCATTGCATTGTGCTAATATGATTATCGATCCCTCATACTCTTTTTCTTTCCCCAAGGCATTTGTTAACATGGTTACTATTACTCCCTCTCCTCGTCTTGTGATTGGTTCACTGGATGTAACGTTTACCTTGGAAGATGTACTAGCAAATGGTAAACCCTCTCTACTTTATATTTTTGCTTGCCTCAATGGTAACATTGTGATAGGGGTATTAGTTGAACCCACAAGTAGAGTGAATGTCATAATGGAGGAGACATTACTCTTAAAATCCCTACAAAGGGAGGAATACAAAAAAAAAAATCCATGATCTATACGCATGATGGAATTTCTCTTAAACCTTATGGATCGATAAGGTTGTTTGTCCTATTTGGACCCAAGAACATAGACACTTTTTTTGATGTTATTCCTAAGTTAGACCTATTTAGAGTGAAGCTAGGCATACCTTGGCTGGCTTCCATGAATGGGATTACCTTCATAATCCATAAATGCCTTAAGTTTTCCCATGAGGGTGTCATGCACGCAGTGGATGATACTAGATATTAGCTTATGGTATCTCATTTGGGATACTCATTGGATCACTTTTGACCCACTCCCACAAAGAACATAGCTACTTTACAAGAATTATGTGAAGTATAAGAATGGAGGCAAGGGACAATCAAATTTGACCCTTCCTGTAGCTAAGCAGACAACTACCTCCACCTCCCAAAAGGGAAAGGAGAAGCTCTCTCCCTCTTTAGCCAACTTGTCTACTCCTCTCTCTTGGGAAGAGAATTGGATGAAAAAGCCTGTGTTCTACTCACTAAGTCTGATGATGCCTCCTTGGCAAAAGCTGAAGGTTAGAATATTGGATCTCCCTAATGGATCCCTAGGGCCCTGGTACTATTTGTATGGCATAAAGAAAGGCTCATAGAGAGAATTCATCCCTCGACCTCTTCCCATTCCCCCAAATAGAAAGGGGTCCACCTCTAAGGTGGTGGAGTCGTTCCCTCCTGCCAATTCCAAACCTACTCCTTCTCCCATTAAGGATTCTGCCATTCCATTGCAAAACATTTTGGAGGACACTCCCATGGTTGAGAAGAATCCTTCCATCCCTTCACAATTCTTGGCTTCTAGTTTGACAAGTCATAGAAATCGCCTTGCATGCGAGTGGAAGTGGTGACGAAAGGCTCTCCTGGCTGAGCAATTATCCTTATAGAAGAAGGTGGAAGAAAAGGTAGAACCTCCTACTGTGTCCTCCTCTCTCCCCTCTACTATCTCTAATCTAACTAGCTCTGAATCTCTTTCAGCTCCCGCTGTGAGCATCCATGCACTTGGAAAGGTATAGGTGTTTATCACTCCTTCTACAGAGCCACCTCTGTTGACTTTCATTCCAAATGTCTCACCCTTCTTGAAGCTTGTGGATATGGTTAATACTTTGGTTTTATCTATTGTGGTTCTTTCCTCTTCTCCCTTGATGCTCCTTGCTTTGTCTGTGGGGAGTTCACCTCTTCCAATGAAGAATAAGGTAGAGCATGGCCCGTCCAATAATGGAGGACATAATAAGAGCCCACCTCCTCCAGAAGGTGGCCCCACACTGACTTGTTATGTCCTAGTGACGAAACCAGGTCTAGCCTCCCCTGAGTTTGTCAACACTCCCAAGTCTCTTGGTGAGCCTAGCGGTGAACCTCGGGTGAAAATGCCTCCATCCATCAAAGTGAAGCATGACACTCCCATTAAGTGTATGTTCAACTCAATGGATGAAGTTATGACCTTGTCAGTCATCTTCATGAATTCATTGACTTTACACCCACAAGATTTGAGTGACAAAGAACTCACTGGTCCCTCTGCCTTAGCCCTTGTTGCAAGAGGATCAAAAGCTCCTCCCCTTAACATTACACCATTGCAAGCTCATCATCCTTCCCCCTATGATGATCTAGAATGGGAAGATGATGACCTCTTGGTCGACCAGTGTTAGGGGGAGACCCTCTTCTTGATCTCTAGATTAGATGTGTGTGTGTGTGTGTTGTGACATGTTCCCCATAATCATTATATATGTGCCTAGATGTCCCTCGTCACTGTTTTGGTGCTTGGATACATGTGTGGTGTTTGTGTTGTAAAACCTCATCTATATATATTGATATTTTTCCATGTTTGTGATTGGCTTTCGGTAAATTAGGGACGATGCAAAGCATCAAGAGTATTTAGGCCTCCTTCCATGTTGACCCATTTTTTTATTTTTACTTTGTCTTCCATGTGCATTCTTCCTGATGTAGTTGGGGATTGATGATATTTTTCCTCACACCGTGGGTACCTATTACATAGATAAATAAAGGTAGATCTGACCCTACAAAACTATATCCCCCAGTGCCTTGTGTGTGTGATCTCGTTTCTTCTACATTTCTCTTTATCTTTCTCTATTCTTTGCTTGAGTTTTCCCTTTCATGTGTGGCAACTACACTTCTATAGTACATGATCTTTAGAAAACAGATTTGGGGTTGAGCAAATATTTTTTCGAAGACCCTTCAAACACTTCTTTTTTAGAATTGCATTCTCGACTTGAAACCCTAACAGATCACGTTTCTTTCATCATGGGTTCATGTAAAAGGGACTTGGAAACCCTCCTTCGAAGCGGAAATGATCTTAGTCTTCCCCTCACATAGGCACATCTCCTTCCTTTTGAATTCCTTGATGAAGTAAAATATTTCAAAAGGATTCCTTGATGATGAATTGATTCGAGAAAGAAGATGGTAGATTTTGAACAATGTGTCCCTTGAGTGGACCCATCCTTTTCATGTTGGGTACCCAAGGGATCCCTTCAAAAGAATTTTATAGGTTTTATGGCCTCTAACTCATGGGCAACCCAACTATACCAGTTTTACATCTTCATGTCTAGCTCGGGGGCAACTCAACTAGACCGATTTCACTTCTTCGCATCTATTCTGGGGTTAGCCCAACTAGGCTTACTTCACATCCTTACATCTAGCCTAGGGGAACCCGACTAGACTTCACAATTCAAAAAATACATCCCTTGAGTGGACCCTCCTTCCTTTTGAAGAGTTCTCGAGGGACCCCTTTGAAAGTCTTGCAACTTAGCGATGGTCTGCATGACTGTCCATTCACTAGACCACTTGATCGCTTCCTGATATGTTCTATTTGTAGGTAACCATGTCACCCTCTCTAACTCCATGGAGTCCCCGTTTCTCAGTCTCCCTCATGTGAGAGTTCTTGTGGGATACCTTCCCTGTAGGTTTGTGGGTCTGTAAGGTGCTCTTACTAGTTTCCTTCATGTGAGAGTTCTTGAGGGATTCCCCCCATGCAAGACCATGAGCCTATGAAGTGCTTCAACTTCATAGTTTCATGAAACTATGAAGGCCTCTCCCGTACTTCTGAGTTTTCCATACCATTCTCTGCTTCCTTATCAATTCAGGTATACATCTCTTACCTTTTTACTCTTACTACTCTACTTTACCAAAGAAATCATCAATACTCGTGCTCGCTAAAGTGGGCGGAAAATGTATAGGAATGAATTTTCTCCCCTAACGCAAATTCCCCTTTACCCCCTAAAACTTTAGAAAATCTAAGTTGGAGGCTTAATTCCAATTAAGTTTGTTGCTCACACTCCACTTGGTGCCTGTTTTGTGTGTTGATGGGGGTGTTTATGTTTGGGACACCCACACGGTGCACAAATGTCCACATGACACACTTACATCCCTGGAAGATTCCTATAGCTAGAGACTGTAGAGATGTTACACTCTCTATTGGGAGTCAAAGTGTAACACCCCTCTTCGGCTGGCTGACTCAAATATGGCCATTTTTCATCCATTCATTCATTGTTCTCTTTAGCAGGAGTTTTGGCAAGATCTTGAGTTCATATCTTCACATTTTCTCCACTCTTTCAAGCATTCACAAGCTTGGTAGAAACACTTTACACTCCATAACAAAAATCCACTACTCCATCATTCTGATAGTGTGAGCACAAGACAAACACCATTGCAGCAAAGGCTTGAGTTCCTCTCATTTTCTCCTCCACAAGCCTTGAGTGCTTTGGATGGAGGTCATAAGATCCTCTTATCTCTTCTATCATCTTTGGTTGAGTAGGCACATACTGTTTGTAGTATCTTTGTTTACATAGCTTATATTCCCTTCTTTATATTTATTTCTATCATTGGAAACTTGGCTATTCGTGGAGGTGGATACACCAAAATGAGGGTCTGATTTAGGCAGGCCCCTAAACAACCCCAACATTTTTCCTCTTTGTTGTGTGTAGGTGGAGATATCTTGAAGCAAGTTGGCAAGAAGACTATTGTGCGAGATCATATTCATCACCCTTGCGATAACATACTTCCTTTATCACATTCGTCTTTATGTTTCCTTCTTCTTAATCTCATTTTGTTGCTCAAGAAACCTCTAAACTAGGCTAGCAGTCCTTTGTTTGAGGATATAACCTCATCTCTTTGGTTCTCTGGCCGTGTGGATGTCAGAGCACCTATAAGATGCCAGCACGCTACACTATTGTCCCAGAACTGTTCTTCTATCCTCCGAAAGAGAGCTACCTAAGACACAAAGTTGACCTTAAAAAGTGACTCATCTAGTCTTCCTCCAACTCTCGGGATTGCAGAGTAGTTGAAGGGCATATATTCCTCATCATTCTTGTCCCTCCTATCCTAATCTTCCTTGAAACTGAGGTAAGTTAGGGCACCCTTTCCGTTCTTGGCCTTTCATGACCCGGGGCCTTGCAGTAGTTGGTCCCCCTCTCTTACAGTATGGTGTTATGGTGAAATGAGAGATGAAAGGACTAAGAAGAAATATATATGTGAGTTTGATGAGTGTGATCCGAATTTGATTAGAGCAACACAAATTTTAATGTTATGGTTCTTGAAGGTAGTGAGATTAAGGCATCCAAAATCTTTCATGCAAGACTATGAAAGTGTGTGAGAAATTGTGGTGGATTCCTTGTTGCATTGAGAAGTGTTCTTTGTGTAAAATTCTTCTTCTATATTCTTTTATTTATTTCTATGACAGTGAGCCCTGGATGTGAGGCTTTTTGGATAGTGTGTCCTATTCAGGTATGATCCCTTTTGTATCGATTTTTCTATTACTTATAGTTTTAGGTAATCCTCACTATGATTTTTCCCTCATTACGTTTTGCACGTAAATTTGGTACTCTCTTGTGTATGGTGTTGTGATTTCAGTTTCTATTATGTGCATGTCATGTTTAATTATATTAATGGAATAACGGTTTAATGAATTCTTATGGATATGATTATTGTTGAGGGTTTTGAAGGTTTAATTTTCTATAAATAACTCACCCCCCTTCTCAGTTGTCTTGTTCATTTCAACACCCTTTCCTATTCCTTAGGTGACAATCTTGCCTTTCTTGATTAAGCATATTGCCTATCTTTTTTGCAAAGCATTAATTATAATAACAATTGATCTTATGAAACAAATACATATAGATTTGTGTTGTATGTATTTCTCTCTTATTGGTCAAAATCCTTTACCTTTCTAGTATCTTTCACAAGTATTTCTAATACATTAACCTTTTAAATTCAACAACCTTGTTGTGGTCATTAAGTACAAGACTTTAAGCACGAGGTTTTTGAACCATGTCTTATGGAGAAACCAAAAATTATCTCAGACTGAATATACATCATTAGACTTCATTGAATAGGGTAATTATTGGTGTCCATATACTTTCCTTCTTTCCTCCTTTGTGTTTCCAAGACATTAGATCATCTTAAAGTTGAACTCTTATTAATGATCATTTTTCTCCAAATTGATCAAATTGATTTAACATTCCTTGTTGTTGGCTCTCCATAGGTCAACATTTGTTACTCACCTGTATTACCCTCACTAGGTATACCTAGAATATACTTTTTGTTTCCAAAAATGGATTCATCAACACCTTCTAATCTGTAAGAACTAGAAATTGGATCCATAGTAATGATATCTAATGAATAATCATCAACTTTACAAGCGAAGAGATACTCTAGTATTTCATTCCAATTGTCTTTTCCATGTATAGTAATAGCCTTTTAGCCATACTAGAAGAATGTTCAATTGCAAAGCCCCATTTTTTGATGTGTTAAATGAGCTTTCTTGAGGATTCTCATGTCAAATGTGTCTCCACTTTGTGAGTTATTTCTTTTTCTAACTCTTTTAGGTCTTTGACCTTTATTCTAAGGTATCAACTTCCACTCTTGATTCTAATTATCATTGAAAGATTTAACCTTGTTTTGAACTAGGACTCTGAGAAGGTTATATTGCCTTTTGGATATCTCACTAGTTGATTTTGATTCATAAAATGTTGACTTTATACTTCAACTAAAGTTCCAGTTTATGCTAACACTTTAAAAATTTGTATGAATAGACATAAATCATATTCATAGACTCATATTATCCTTAATAATGACCTTTAACTTTTCACAACTATAGGTTTCTAAGAGGGTTTACTCAAGTTCTTTCTCACCCTTAGTAATTTGAACAATGTTGGCACTTGTATTCCTGTATAACCTTCCTACAGAACCGTGTTACATAAATTTCACAATCCAAAGGTGTTTCTCAATGGGTTGCTAGTTTAGGAGTTTCAAATCTAGGGATAATTCTTTCCTAGTCCCAAATTTAGACAAGCTTTTTAGGAAACTTAACTTCCTTATTTTTTCCCTTATTCCCTTTTCCCCTTGCCATCTTGGCATAAGAAATTTTCAACCATTATATACTAATAATGTTTACGTAATTATTATGTGATGAGCTCATAGATTCCAGTGTTGAACCTAGTAGCTCTGATACCATGTGTAACATGCCCAATAGTCTACCCGTTGTACTTTACCATGTTTTACACATATGTGAAAAGTTTATGATATTAAACTTATTCGATACATTTTTTCTTTCCTATTCAAATAAAAAATGCACATTTTATACAAACTCATTTGAACTTTCTCATTGCATTACAAAGAGACATTACTAAATTACAAGTAACAAATCCATATTACATAATTTCATGATAAAATTTTCTATTTACAAATTTCTCAATAAGACTAGAGATTCATGATTACATACATAGCTCCGATAGCTTAATGAAACAAAGATACAAATAGTCCATATGTCCCTACCTAGGCATACATCCTATATGTCCTCAACATTGGTGCATATATTCTAGATGTTCCCATTACTAGTGCATACATTCTAGTTGTCCCTAATACTAGTGCGTACATCCTAAAATCTCAGGTGCCAACTATATGAGGGAGAGCATCACTCGAGCGCTTTTCTACCAACCATCGAATTACGATGGTCCCCCACACATCTACCTAACCGGTAAGATGATACTACCTTTAGAAAAAAGGATTGGTTTGATAACCTCATAATACTGGCCTTACGGAGCATGGTGTTGTTTCCTACATAACTAGAGCTTCCATATAGCGTCTACAACCTACATGTATAACATTCCCTTCCTTGTATGAAAACCTAGATCACAATGAACTATAAATGTAAATAGTGGCTACTTACACTACTTAGGCTAGAGTATTCATCACCCAAAATTTAGAGTGGAGGTCACACGGTCACCCACATTTCTAACTTGATTTGGTTGATGACCATTCATACTCTTTACACACATTCTATCTAAAAAGTAAGTGTTGACATAACAACTTGACTAACTACGTTACATCCTTTCCCATGGATTTATTCTAATCCTAAGAATAACCAAATTAACCACATGGATAAACATAATTTCACAACATTAAATTAATCTATTTCAAAAGTACAATCTCAACAATAAATGTCTTTAATTGAAAATTATGATCTTAAAAAATAAATGACTTTAATCAAATGGATAATCTCAATAGTAAATTACTCTAATCCAAAAGTATAATCATAGAAAAAACTGGCTCCATAAGTTTAATCAAGAATAAAATGATCAATTAGATCATATACATTAATCCCAACTGATTTGCTTCATTTAAAAATAATGCAATAATAAGGGAAACAATCCAACCTAATAGTTTGATCCCAAGCTAGGGTTTCAATTGAAAGTGATTTAATAATCAAGTGATAATAAACAAATCATTAAACCTCTCTTTCAATATGCCTCAAATATTCACATTTTGGCAATGCTCACTACATTTATATATAATCTGGAGGATATTAGCTTGAGAGAAGTTTGTGATTTTGCACCGACAAGTCTTTCTCTCAATATGGCTTTGGATTGTTGAAACACGAGTCCTCTTCTAGAATTCCTTGAATAGGAGTAAACTCTTAATCAAAAATAATAAAATAGAATAATCAAAATATATGTCTATCAACCTTAATTTTGAATATTGATATAACAATCAAGTTTATAGCCTAACCCTAGGGAAAGACTCTTCTTATACCTTCAAGGAGATATGTATAATCAATCATGCATAGAATATCAACAAGGTTTTTATAACCTCACAACCTATCAATGAAGATATTCCTATCATGTTATCGTTTATATTGTATTACTAACCTCTTTATCCACAAAGGTTTACATAGCATCATAAGATAACAAATTCAAGATATCATTTCAATGTAATATTAATTTCCATACTTCACAACCTATGAAGTATACATAATATATGATAATATAGGTATTTAAGCTAATAAACTTTCTTTATCTTATATATCCACACATAATTCAACATAAGAAATACATATACACATAGTATCAACCTTTTAAGGTTTCATAATAAATCACCCAAGGATTGTGAAAGCTTTTTAAAATAAGGATAATCAAAATATCGAACAAACAAGTTATTCCTAAAAAATAATACATCTTTTCTCAAACACTTGCATACCGAGATGGTTTCAACATAAAAGATTAAATAAGTTAATTTAGCAATTCTTGAAATTATAGCTTCCATGAAGATATTGGCTCCTATCTTAATCCCACGATTAGGATTGATTCTTTTTTTATAACCAACTAATCTTCCAATCCCAACTTCTCACAAAAACTCTCAACAATTTGAAAATACTCAAGAAAAACTCTATTTCCTCACTTACACATCAAGTCCCTCACACATAAAACGTATAGTAGAATTATGAAAAAGAAGAAATCATAATGAATAATTGGAAAAGTGAAACAAATAATAGAAAGAGAACCTTTATATATATTAAAATTTGAGCATATTAATACTACAACCAAGCTAACAAATATGCACCTTCTTATTCCAATGCATCGACTTAGCTCAAAATGTGAGAGGTGGTTTGTTAAAACATTGGTTTGCAACACATACACAATCTAGCTTCTCTAGTTGAGAAAGTCACCCATAACTTGATAACAACAATGTTTAAAACTCATAAAATTCAGTTTACTGGTTTTTTAATTGCAATGTAAGTCGACTATCTTACCTAGCTCATGGGAATTGACATAGTCTCATGCTTCTTCCTTTCCTATGGGTTGGTTGAAAGCACATAAAGACAATCACATTTTCCCAATCAAGGACATTCAAAAACCAAACACCAATATGAAACATACTCAAACCTTGACAAAAGGTTACTTACCATTTACTGAACTATCTTAATTCAACAATACCAAATAAGATGTGAGTGTGTGTATGCTCAATCAGGCTCATCAAGGGTTACCAGAACAAGTTCTTCTCTTGAGTGATACTCCCCCTCTTGTACTTGAGGGATCAAGTCCTTCCTACATCCAACTTAGTGCATCACAAAGGTAGATAGCCATTCACATGAAATTCATTTCTATCATAAATCATTTGCATCATCAAATCATTGAAGTAATCATATTGCATCACATATTCATTCATTGTATTTCCATTAGTATATAAAATATATATTCTTATCTTGGAAATCAATTAGATCTTAATGCATATTTAAGTATTTCATTCACCTTGTAAACATATCAAAATTATGATTTATATTTATCATCATTTTTACTCATGAAAGTAACATGGTGACTGAGAAATGGGGTGTAACAATTAGTCCTTCCATAGTGAAATTTTGAAGTGAGAGAGTTCAAGATTGTATTTTTCATTGTCTGGTTTTAATATTTGTTGGCTTGTGCTAAATGTTTTCTACAATAAGTTATGAAACAGTTGAATGAGAGTGTTCTTAAAGATCTTGTGATGTATTATGTTTCTCCACAAGGTGGTTTTTGGTTTCTCCAAAATAGGTTGTTCGGATTGAAGGTGTAGCTAGGTTATTCTTTTGTTTGTCTGGCTGAGGTATGTTAAGGTTGTGCACCACAAGTTAAAGTTTGTGTGGATTTCAAGAAGAATTTGAAGGTTTTGTATGGGTCATGCCAAATAATCTAGGAGAATTGTAAGTAATTTTCAATCTTTCAAGTGTACCACCAAAGTTGTAATGGTTTACATGCTACAAGTTTCATACTTTCTTGCTTAAGGCTAACCTAATTCAAATTTGTGAAGCATGTGGATGTTGTTCCTTGAAGATTAAAGTTGTGAAGAGCATTGGGACTAGGTTAAGCATGTGTTGGGATCCACAAAGTATTTTCCTCCTATTGGTGTTACATATGGTCTATTTTGGGGATTTCCATCTACAAATTTCATGTTGATTTTTGATCTTTGGCCAACTTGTAATTATAATATTCTTGTTTTTACTGGCTGACATGTAATGCAATCAATGTAATATCATGTTTACATTATAAATGTAGTTGATCTAGGTCAAGGAATTAAGGAAGAATGTCGCTAAAGATGAGTAATGCATTATGATGTTCAAGCAAGTGATTGAAAGCGAAAGAGTAGAAGTGATAGATCCTATTTGGATTCAAGTTGATCATATTTTTATCATAGAAGAGAAGTGAAGAGTGTGCTTAGCTATTTTCTAGAGGCAACGAGCCAAAGTAAAAACTTCTTGAAGGCTAAAAGTAGTGAGCCAGTAAGCTATAGAGAAGACATTTGAATAATTTGCATAAGGGTTGTCAAAGTAGAATTGCAATCATAAAAAGATAAGGGAAAAAGTATAATTGTAATCATCAAGAGGTTTGATATTTATTGTTAGATTCAGACAGTAGAATAACTATCACTGTATAATCCTTTTTGAGTTTGTTCTCAGATCAAGGAGAAGTTGCTTCCATGGTTGTATCCCTAAAAATAAGGTCTATAGATAATTGTATCTTCCTTGGGAGTGAACCTAAAACCTAATTATAGGGAGTATTAGCTTCCTTGGGTTTTAGCCCTAAAACAAACTTGTAACTATTATTCATTTATGAGGCCGGATTAGGATAGTAGCTCCTAGCAACTTTTTTCACTATGGTTTTTCCCTTTTGGGGTTTTCCACATACATTTGTTGTTGTGTGGTGTTGTGCATTGAGTTCATCTTTCATATTCATATGCATTCTCCATAAGATTTGAGATTTGATAGAATACTGATTCACCCCCCTCTAAGTATTTAGGTGTGTGTTCAACATATGCACTTAGAGAAAATCCATCATATTTTTGATACCACAGTCCATAGTCCAGAGTGTTATTTAAGTACCTAATTTTTTTCTTGACATCCTTCACATTAGTTTCTTTTGGATTTATTTGAAATATTGCAACCAAGCATACAACTTGCATAATATCATGCCTTGATGTTGTTAAATATAAAAGGCCCCCAATCATAGACCTATACATAGTCTGATCAGATTTAGGTGACTCATCATCTTTGGTAAAGTGACAACTTGTTACCATGGGAGTACTCACCGGTTTGGAATCTTCTATACCAAGCTTCTTCAGCATTTCCTTGACATACTTTTCTTGAGAGATAAAGATACCATTATCTAGTTGTGTAATTTGGAGTCCAAGAAAAAATGATATCTTACCGAACATATACATTTCAAACTCTTTTTGCATTCCTTTAAAAAACTTCTTACAAATTTCATTATTTTCACCAAATATTATATCATCAACATACACAATAATAATTAAAATTCTTTCATCCTCAAATTTGATATATAGATTTCTATATGTGGCACATTTATTGAAGTCCTACTGTAGTAAGTGCTTGTCCAACCTTGTATACCAAGCCCTGGGAGCTTATTTGAGACCATACAAAGCCTTATTGAGTATGTACACCATTTTTAGATCCTTTGATACTTGAAATCCATAAGGCTATTTTATATATACTTCTTCTAAGTCACCATTCAAGAAAGAAAATTTCACATCTATTTGATCATGAAATAAAAGGTTGTATCCTTTGCTACACATCTAGCTTACATTGAGAATATTGTTCTTGAGATCTTCAACATAGAGAATATCTTCTATCTTGGATTTTCCATCAATAATTATGGTGCCCTTTTCCATAATATTTGTTGATGGATTATCTCCAAACTTTACTGATCCACCATTCCACTTGACTAAACTGATGAATTTCATTTTGTCTCCAGTCATGTGACTTGAACAACCACTATCTATCATTTATAGATTTTTTACATACATGAGCATAAAATGATGTTTGGACAACCATTGATTTTTCAACCTCATTATCTCATTCCTCTCTTTTTTGAGGTGTCATTCTCCTTGACTTGATCAATAGCATCTAATTTTTTTCTATATCACTTTTGTATAACATTTCTAAATGCACATCATTATTGCATATTTAACATACCACATTTACATTCACTAGAGAAGCAACAAAATTTCTACTTAAAAAATTTCTCCTATTCATCTCAAATTTTCACTCTACAACCTTATCAGCATACTTATTACAGATGAAACAATAACCAAAAAATACATGATTGAACCTATTTGTAGAGATTATTCTTGCATGATGAGATACTTTTTTAGGTCTGATATCGTATTCTTTCTTTTTTGGACATTTCTTTCTCCAATTCCCTTTTTAGTGAAAGGATCTCCTTCTCAAGCTTTTACTTTCACTTATTTGTCTTCAATCATGGCCTTTTATTTTTTGTTCTCTTTCCTCACACATTCCAGGTCTTCAAGAGTAGAGAATAGTTCACCTTCAAAGTCAACTTCACCTTCTTCTTCATCCATAGTTTTTCTTGAACTTCCAAAGATCATAGAGGCCATGAATATGGATTCTTCTCCATCATCATTTGATATGCATTGATCTCCTCCATCTGAGGAGTAGTATTCTTCTTTGGAGAGAAGGTTCCTCTTGAATTTTTTTCTTTTGAATCCTTTACCGCTACTTTTATTTTATCCAAGAGGAAATTTAGAAGCATAATGACCAATTATTCCACAATTAAAATATTTGAAAGGTAATTTACCTTTGTACTTTCCTAATCCCTTATAGATTTATTACAAAGTTTTCTTATTCTTCCTCAAATTCATTGTGTGAACAAGATGCTTCTTATTTCTTCACAAATTTGAATGCAACTTCTCTCTTACGTGCACCTTGAACTTCATTCCTCATATCAGATTGTGAGAGATCCAAAAAATTCTTCCATACTAAGCTTTATCAGATATTTGGCTTCTTCAATTGTAGAAACTTGTGAATCAATCCAGTGAGGGATAGTCTTTAGAAATTTCTTCACAACTACTGAATCAATTATATCTTCACCAAGTCCTTTGATTCCATTGACAACTTCATCTATTCAGAGAAAATAGTTGGCTATGTTTTCTTCTTTCATCTTTAAATTCTCAACCAATGTTCTATAAGATTGCAAATTTTCTTGCTTCACACTGTCATTTACTTCATAGATATTTTTGAATTTATCCCATATCTCCTTGGGCATATTTCATTGTACTACTTTAGAAAATTCAGAATTTTCTAGCCAAGTTATGATAACATTGTTTTCTTTAGCATTTCTCTCATGAGCCTTCTTTACATTTGGATCTATGATAGGACGAGAAGGTTTAGTATGATAATCCTTGGCAACTTTCCAAAAATCATAACCTAGTGAGGAGAGATATACATCCATCCTTAGACTCCATAATTAGGCATAGTTGTTTCCATCAAAAAATGGTGCCTTAGAAGAGGAATCCTTTTCAGCCATGTGTTCTAAACCAAGATCTACCTTTGATGCAGGAGAATCCTTGGTTCTTTGCAATCATGCATCAACCAAAAAAATATTTTCATTTAGTCTTGTTCTTGTTCAAATTGGCAGATTCAATATTTCATCATATTTTCTCACCAGAACATGCGGATCTATATTTTTGTCGTGGATATGTTCATTTTCCTTATTCCAAGTTTTCAGCTCGATTCGATCTTTTTCCAACAAGATATTGATTTCGGATAAAGTGACAGTTTTGGAACTGGCCCAAGAATAATTTCAAAACCTAACGGCTAGTTTGATCGCTCATGGATCTTTCTCGTCACTTGCGGATCCCTACAAGGTGTTATGATTTATTTCATGGAGTGTCCCTGACCTTAATTTTAGGTCCACACTTCATCATATGCACCTGTTGTGGAGAAATTCAAATTTGAGGCTGACCTGTTCATGTACACGTTAGGTTTCCTTCGTCGGAGATTGTAATGATATTTGGCCAATGCAAATGTTTCTAGATCTATGGATATGATATAAATCTTGTAATAGATCATTAGGATAAGGGGAAATCAAGATCAAGTAGATTAAGAAGAATATATGATTCGATCTTTAATATTTTTCCTCGTATTAAGGAGCATGTATGTTATATCAGGCCTGTGAGTCGAATCTATAAGCCCAGATGTTACTAGTTGATTGTAAAGTATTTTTTTGTTAATGAGAATGTTTGAATATGCATTCGCCTCCATATTATGTGTTTCTTCTTTTGTGTAACTCTAGTTTCACGGTCCAGATAGTTCTCTTTAAGGAACCTCCTACCGTGACTACACCAAATTGGCATCAGAGTGAGGTTCGTTCTATGGAAGATTGTCAGAGTTTGCAAAGTCCTGTTAAAGATTTTTTGTGGGGTGGCGGATTGAGGATCCAACTTGCAGCTGTAGAGGGCTTGTGTAAAGATGGTAGGAAGAGGAAATTGTAGAGGAAATGGAGTGCGTGGAAATGTAGACCCAACTATAATGGAGATGTTGAGAGGAATTTCTGCTAGATTAGAACCAGTCAAAACGGCCCAGAGGAGAGGTTGACCAATTGATGATATGAGTGATGAAGAGGTAGAAGAGCAGGAATAAAGGGAAAGAGAATATCAAATCAACATTGATCAGGGAGAAGAGAGGTTCATAAGAGACCTAACTAGAGTAAATACTAAACCACATTTTAATCCACTAGATTATAGTGGCAAGTTGGATTCAGATGAACTGCTTGACTGGATAATAGAGATGGAGAAGAACTTTGATTTTGAAGGAACCATAGAAGACAAGAAGGTGAAATTTTATTGTACAAAGTTGAAAGGACATACACCCCTTTGGTGGGAAAATCTTCAAAAAAGATAGGAAAAGAGAAGATAAGATCGTGGGATCAGATGGTGAATAAGTTAAAGACAAATTTTATGCCTACAGACTATCAAGTCATTTTGTTCAAAAAGTTGTATATTTTGAAGTAGGAGTCAAGTGTGACAAAATATATTGAGGAGTTCTACAAGTTGAATATCAGATCTAGACATTCAGAATATGAGATTGAGCAAGTAGCTAGATATATGAATGGTTTGAGGTCATTTATACAAGATGAGATTAGTTTGATTAAGTTACTAGGTGTGGAGGAGGCATATTAGTGTGCCCTAAATTTAGAAGAGAAGCTGGAAAAAATACATGAGCAAAGACAAAGAGGAAGATGAGGAAGATTTTAGAGAGGAATAATTTTTACTGGAGGAGGAAGAGGTCTTCTGAAGATCATAATAAAGATAAGGAATTCAATAAGAATAAAAATCCATATCGTAGAGATGATGGAAACTCTTACTAGAGAGGAGGATATGGTGGTTACCGGAATAAGGATTACATAAAATATGATAGAAGACAGGAGAAATGAGTATTCAAAGGAGCTTGTTATAAGTGTGGTGGAGAGGGACTCAGAGCATTTGAATGTAATCAAGGAGAAGCAAGCACAAAGACAAAGAACAATAGAAGAGTAGCCTTTGTTGAGGATCATGATGTATCATCTAATAAACTAGAAGAGGGAGAATTGTTGGTGAACAAAAGAGTACTATGTCAAAGTGAGATGGAGTAGGAACCGTTGAAGAGAAATAATTTATTCTAAACTAGATGAAAGGTAGCTGGTAAATGTTGCAAAGTGATTATTGATAGTGGAAGCTCAGAAAACCTGGTTTCTAAAGAAATGGTGACCAAGTTGAAGTTTGAAAGGTTGAAACACCTGAAGCCCTATTTGCTAACATGGATTCAAGATGTGATGCAGGAGCATCCAGTTGTGTAAGGGAAATCCTACATCACCCAAAAATAGCTTTACTTGCATTTTTCTGTTTGTAAATGTTGTTGCATTTCTAGATACCCTTTTCGTCGTAGAAGAAGTTCCAACTTTCAAAACTTCTTTATTGCTTTTTTCTTCTCAACTGCTATTTTTAGCAGGTGTGAATTTGAAGGTTTGAGGAGACAAAATTTAAGGGAAGCTTCAGAACACAAAAATAAACACTTTGGTGAAAGAATCGGGCTAAGATCATTCTCGGTTCAAAAGTTATTCAAGTTTCAGTTTCTTCTTTTTGCCTTATAAAATCTTCAGAGGTAATTTTGAGGTACTTAAAGGCTCCGGATGGGCCCAAAAATTGGCACAAAATGAAAGTGGTTAGCCTTTAGGCCCCACTCTCTAGCCACTTCATTTTCAAAAGATCTTTTCGAAAAAGTATTATGATTGAAGATCCAACGATCAGATCTTAAGTTAGGGCTTCCAGAAGTTGGTGCATAATTAGAATGTTGTTTTTGGCTCCAAACGAAGAATTGGGCTATTTATGGGGTAGTTTCTGATTTTTGTGGGTAGTTTTTGGGGAAAGAAGATCACAAGTTGCAAAAAAAGCGGGACTTCTGTAACTTTCTGCAATTGGCATGTATTGTAGAACTCGAGGATTTGAGATCCTCTACATGTAAGAATTTCATATTTGAAAATAATAAGATTCTTTGGTTTTATGTGTGGATTTGTGTGACTCAGGTTGGCACCCTCATCAAGATGAGCATAAGATACTGGTAAGTGAAGAATTTTTTGTGAAATTGAAGATAGGAAATTACCATGATGAAGTTTTTTGTGATATCATGCCTATGAATGTATGCCATGTTTTATTGGGAAGGCCTTGGTAGTATGATAGATAGGCTATTCATGATGGAATGAATCAGACTTTGTTATCATTAGAGGATGTTCCTAAAGTTGAGGTTTGTATGAATACTAGAATTTTTTTGGTTGATGGAAGGATATTTTTGTATGGAATGAGACATGAGAGCATGTGTTACACCTTGGTCCCAAAGAATTTTGAAGACTTGAATCATGTAGAAGAACAACCAAAGGAGATAAGGGAATTGCTAGTAGAATATGAAGCTATCAATTCAGATAACGTACTTGATGGATTTCCACCTGTGAGGAGTATTAGTCTTTGCATGGATCTTATTCTTGGACCTAGTTTGCCTAATAAAGTAGCACACCAGATGACACCAATGAGAATGAAGAGTTGAATAGACAAGTGCAAGAGTTGTTGAGAAAGGGTTTGATTAGAGAAAGCTCAAGTCCTTGTGTAGTAGCTGCGGTGCTAGCACCTAAGAAGGATGGAGAATGGAGGATGTGTATAGAATCTAGACCCATAAACAATATCATAGTGAAGAATAGATTTCCTTTTCCCAAGATGGATGATATTATGGATTGCTTGAGTGGATCCAAGTACTTTACAAAGATATATTTGAGGAGTGGATATCACCAAATCAAAATCAGAGAAGGGGATGAATGGAAGACATCATTCAAGACAAATGAAGGATTTTATGAGTGGTTGGTGATACCTTTTGGACTAACAAGTGCATCTAGTACTTTCATGAGGTTAATGAATGATGTATTGGAGAAATTCTTGGGTAAGTTTGTGATTTTATATTTGGATGAAATCTTGATTTTTAGTAAGACTAGAGAAGACCATTTGTTCAATATAAGACAAGTTGCTAATAAACATAAAGAAGTGTAGTTTCATGAAGGAAGAATTGGTATATCTGGGATTTGTGATATCAATGGATGGACTGAAGATGGATCCTAAGAAGGTAAGAGCAATTGTTGAGTGGCCTACACCAGAAAAAATTGGAGAGGTAAGATGATTTCATGGACTAGCTAGTTTCTACCGAAAGTTCATTAGGAATTTTAGTTCTATTTGCAGTCCTATGACGAAAACAATGAGAGGAGATATGAATGATTTTAGATGGAAATATAGAGCAGACCAAAGCTTTGAGTTGTTGAAACAAAAGGTGACTGAGAAACTTGTGTTGGCTTTACCAGAATTTAATAAGGTCTTTCAAGTAGACTCTGATGCAAATGGAAATACAATTGGAGTAGTATTAAGTCAAGAAGGAAGACCAGTAGATTATTTAAGTCATAAGTTGAATGATGCAAGGAAAAAGGTATTCAGTGTATGATCAGGAGTTTTATGCCATAGTTCAAGCCTTGAAGAAGTGGAGACATTACTTGTTGTATAGGGAGTTTGTGTTGTACATAGATCATTTGGCCTTACAGTATTTGAACAGTCAAGGTAAGTTGAGTCAGAAACACATGAGATGGGTGGAATTCTTGTTGAGTTATACTTTTTTTTTAAAACATAGGAGTGGAAAGTCAAATAGAGTAGTTGATGCCTTGAGTAGGAGAAGGAATTTTTTGGTAGGAATGAGATTGGATACTTCAGGATTTCATGAATTGAAGAACTTGTATGAGGAAGACACGGATTTTGTAGAACCTTGGAGAGCTTGTAAATAACTAGTCTTGGAGGATAGGAGTTAGTGGTTGGATTATTTCATTCAAGAGGGTATTTTGTTCAGAGGGAATCAGTTATGTATACCTCAGAGTTCAATGAGGGATAACTTGGTGAAAGAGAAACATAGTGGAGCATTATCAAGACACTTTGGAGTTGATAAGACAATAGCGTTGGTAAGTGAGAATTACTTTTGGCCTCAGATTAATAAGGATGTTAGGAATTTTGTTCAAAGTTGTAGAGTTTTTCAAGTTGCAAAAGGGATTAGTCAAAATGTTGGATTGTATATGCCGTTGACAGTTCGAGAAATACCTTGGGAGGATATCAACATGGATTTCATACTTGGTTTGGTGAAGACACAAAGAGGCAATTTTTTTGTATTTGTAGAGGTGGATAAATTTTATAAAATGACACATTTTATACCTTGTAAGAAGACAACATATGTAGTACATGTAGAAGACTTGTTTTTCAAGGAAGTGGATAGATTGCATGGATTACCTAGGAGTATTGTTTTAGATAGAGATACAAAGTTTGTTGGTTACTTTTGGAAGACACTTTGGATGAAGTTGAAGACAAATTTGAAGTTTAGTTCTAATTTTCATCCATAGACTGATGGACATACAGACATAGTAAACATGAGTTTGGGAAATTTTCTGAGATGTTTAGTTGGAGATAAGATCCAAATTTGGGATTTAGTCCTTGCTCAAGCAAAGTTTTCTTACAATAATTTAGTGAATAGAAGTATTGGAAAAACACCTTTTGAGATTGTTACTAGAGTTCATCCTAGAGGTCTATTAGAGTTGCAGGACATCAATAAGGAAGATAAAAGGATTAAACAAGCAAAGGAATTTGTAGAACATATGAAGGAAGTGTATAATCAAGTAAAGCAACAATTGGAAGATATGAACCAAAAGTATAAGGAATGAGCTGATGAAAAGAGGAGACATAAGGAGTTTGAATTTGGAGATGAAGTGATGGTGTATTTGAGGAAGGAAATATTTCTAGTTGGCAAATAAAGTAAGCTCAAGATGAGGAAGTTTGGACCCTGTAAGATTTTGAAGAAATTTGATTTAGGAAATGCATATGAAGTGGAGTTACTAGTTGGCATAGGTATATCACCTACATTCAAAATTGCAGATCTACATCAATACCATGTAGTAGAATTCAGTGAAGAAAATAAAGAAAATTTGGAAGAACAAATTCCTAAACAACAATCAGATGAGATAGAAGAGATTCTGGATATCAGAGATGGGAGGAAAACTCGTGGAATATAGTACAAAGAATATCTTGTGAAGTAGAAGGGAAAACCAGTGGAGGATTCTTCTTGGATTTCTCATGATGAGGTAGACTATATTGGTTGTCCTTTAGCCCCCAAAAAGTGAGGGAACCACTTTTAATTAACCCTAGATGTTTGATGCAGGAGAATCCTTGGTTCTTTCCAATTTCGCATCAACCAAAAAATATTTTCACTTAGTTTTGTTCTTGTTCAAATTGGAAGATTCAATATTTCATCATATTTTCTCACTGGACCCTATGGATCTATATTTTTCTTATGGATATGTTCATTTTCCTTATTCAAAGTTTTCAGCTTGATTGGATCTTTTTCCAATAAGCAATCACTATTGATTAAGTGAAAGTTTTGGAATTGGCCCTAGAATAATTTCAAAACCCAACAACTAGTTTGATTGCTCATGGATCTTTCCCGTCACTTGCGGATCCCTACGAGGTGTTCCAATTTGTTTCATGGATTGTCCCCGACCTTAATTTTAGGTCCACACTTCATCATATGCACCTGCCATGGAGAAATTCAAATTTGAGGCCGACCTGTTCATGTACATGTTACATTTTCTTCATCGGAGATTGTAATGATCTTTGGCCGATGCAAATGTTTCTAGATCCATGGATATGATATAAAGCTTGTAATAGATCATTAGGATAGGGGGAAAACAAAATCAAGTAGATTAAGAATAATATAGAATTCAATCTGTAATATTTTTGCTCGTATTAAGGAGCATGTATGTTATATTAGGCCTGTGAGCCAAATCTATAACCCCAAATGTTGCCAGCTAATTGTGATAGAAATTTCTATTAATGAGAATGTTTGAATCTACATTTGCCTCCATATTATGTGTTTCTTCTGTTGTGTAACTCTAGTTGCACGATCTAGATAGTTCTCTTTGAGTACCCTCCTACCGTGACTATACCAACCTTCTGTTGGAACCTTCAAATTATGCAAAATTGGAAGGTGTCATGTCTAATACAACACTCAGATAAAAAAGTGGCCCAAAGAGCACATTGTGAAAAATCATAATTTTGAATCTGGTCATTTTCATGCAATGCCATCTTCCAGGTGTGTTCATCTAACATATGTGAGTGTGCACATCAGTTCTCAGCTCCATACAATCAAATTTGACAAAGTTTCAAAGCGACAAGTTGAAAGGCTTTTAAGAAATCTGCTTTCAGTACAGTGAAAATCCTGTTAAAATAGTCAACTTTGAGGGTAAATACTAAGCAACTGATAATATATCATGAAAAATAAATTGGTGCTTAAAATTCTCCCCATCTCAATGTACATCCATGTAAATTTTCAGAGCATCAGGACATCATTTGGTACTTTTCCAAAACCGAATCCAAATGGGTTTTACTCAGTTTGAAAACTGCACTTCCAAAATGCTGCAGAAAGGTCAACTTTCGTGTTTGATATCTTGCAAAGGAAAAGGATTGAAGAAAAACCCAGTTGCCTATATGTTAATATGAGCTAAATGAACCAAACCCCAGGGTGGTAGCTTGTAAAAGTCAGATCTGATATTTTCCAAAAAAAGGCAAATTTGATGAGTTTCAAGTGATTTTTTGACAATGGCAGATTTCAGAAAATGCCAAGTAAGCTACTTTGACTATTGAAAGTTTTCAATTCTGATGAATTCATGCCAAACTATTCTACAAGCATACTCCCCTACCTTCAATTAATACTCTGGTGTATTTTCATGGCTTTTTGAGATCATTTGATTAGTTTTCAAAAATCATTTTGGAGGCAACTTAACTTATTTTTAGCACAATGCCAAATAATCAAAATCAAATGCTGATGATCAGTTACTTTAATCTAAGATGCATTCTAGAAATATAAATTCCACACAAGCAATAGGTTTTCAAGATGATCACAACACAAAATACCAAAAGGGATTGTGGGGAAGAGACCTTTTGAGAAATATCTTTGGGTTGGATAACATCAACAATTGGAATTAATGGTATTTGTCAATTTCAATGCTAATATAATCATGATAGCAGGCATGGAGGGGGACTCCGTCATAAGGAAGAAACTTGAAACATCTAGGATGATCTTTCAAAAGGTATTGGCATTGAGATTATTGCCTGGACAAAATGATAATTCATCAAATATCCCAGTCAATACCATATTGGCACATTGTAAGAAAAATTTCTACTCTACCAACATACTTATGCCAGTGTAAAGGACTATTGTTTATCTACTCCAAGGATCGCATTCAAAAGGTGTCAGAAAAGTAAGAGAAATGATTAGTGCTTCATGTGTGAGTTTCAAAAAACTTTGCTTCCAGCAGGAGTGATGAAGAGGGTCTTGTTTCACCCATCAAAATATCAACACAAGTTCAGAACATTGGTGACCACTTTGGGTATGAAGAAGAAGAGGATGCTCGTGACTTTTAAAATTTTACCATTGATGCAATGCAATCAAGGCATCCTATTGAAATTGATGGAGGAGGAGCAGTTGATCCATTGTTGCAAAATACAACACTTATCCAACAGACATTTGGGGGTTGTCTATAGTCAAAAATGAAATGTTTGAAATGCCAATGCACATCTGAGAGGTGCAAATTCTACATAAGCATTAGGTGGTGATTTGAGTGGGTAGGATATTTGTGTTGGAGATAGGGCATCAGTGGTTATCAACCATATCAAATCCTTGGGCATATATATAAATAGTAACATTATAAGGTTCTGCCATACATAGAATACTTACGAAGACTTCAAGAAAATGTGTAGGCCTGGAATAAAAGCTTTACTATTTGAGGCTTATACAGTTATATAGAGGGTTCAACTCCATTATTAGAGCACTACAATGTGAATTTTACAATAGAAGAGATGACCTCTCTTTAGTTCCTTTACAAGCAAGGAGCTCTTGCAATCAGAAGCATATAGAAGATGAGTATTCAATGAGATTTGTGCATCAATAGCTATCAGAGCATGATAATTAAGGGACACCCATCGTGTGTAGGAAAATTCCTTGATGGGAGTCTATGCAGCATGGAAACTTAGGAGAAATGAGTAGAATGCATTAACATAAATTTTTTACACTATAGAATCATTCAAGGAGTTTTTATCCATCAAATCGATTCCATAATTGAAGCTTTGAATATAGGCATTAAAGATCTACACTTTTATGGAAGCATTAGGGAATGGAATTTGGATGGAATTCATAACCACGGTTCAGGCTCGAGGTACAAAGATTATTGTGTGGTCAAAATATGGGTGATAAGAAAACATAAAAGCACGGGGTGCTCTATTGAATGATGAATTTTTGTCCTATAAACACAGTCGGTCTATGGAAGATTTGTTCATAGTTGATTCTTTACCAGTGGTATTAAAGATTTTGCACGATGGAAACATTTACAAGGATATAGAAGCATGTAAAATTACTCTTGTAAATTGTGGCACAACCACCAAATCTATCAGTAAGTTTTTTAGTTTCTCACAGGTTCGGGGAGGAGGAATTGAGGATCAATTTCTAAAATCATTTCAGAATATCACATTAAGTTTCATGACATGAAGGTTGATAGGAATGGCACTCAAACCATGCATATAAAGGCATTTATATAAAGAGTGTAAAGCTTGTAAATGTTGCACAAGAGTTATGCATAAGTAACCATTTCCATTTGTTGCGGCTTGTATGAAGATTGAATCAAAGCGGTAAAGGAAATGCAGGTGCCCTCTGATTCTCAAATGCTCGAAATGATGGGTCACAATCAATTCGCTCCAGTCTAACACCTATATCTCCAATGTTCTAGGGTTTATTCCTTGTGATAAGAATATTGATGGATGCACAATTGTAGATTAATACAAAATAAAAATGATTCCCTATCAAACAAGAGTGGGAAGGCGCGAATCTAGATTCAATGATTATTGCTAATGTCTTCTACACCAAAGAGTAAGCTTTGATCAAGGAAACCCTAAAATTTTCTACGCATCCTTGGATCCAAAGTAGAACCCAAAAATGTATCGACAAGAGAAGGTTATTCAGAGAAATATTTTTCAAAGTCACACCGACTATGCATGTCACACTGATATCTGCAAGACAATTGATATCGGTAAAAGCATTTTTGAAGCCCCCTGTTGGAATAAAGTCTTGTCTACAGTCATGTAAAAAATTCATCCAGAGAATTCATAGTCATCGGTGGAGCCCATCGAAAGAGAAATACTATCTGAATTGAATTTCACGGATGATGAAGATTAAAGAATTTTGATTTTCCAAAGACATCTAATCAAAAATGCAATTATAAATAATGGTTTATTAAAAATGAACATTTGACAGGAAAATTTGAAACGAGAAAATGCTAAAAGACATAAGGGTGAAAATTATCAAATAAAGGTGGAAACATAAGATATTTTCTTCATGGAGTGAAATATTTTCACCCAAACATAATATATTTTAACAAAAGGGAGTTATAAGGTGAATTATTATTCTACCCACAAATGTACGAAAGGTAGGATTTATTAAATATTTATATGGAGGGGTGAAATATTTTTCACCAAAGGATAAGGAGTAGGTAATTGTGATTACCCAAAGAGTATTTTTTCAAATGGGTGAATTGTCGGCATGAGAAGCTTATTGAATAATCAAGATTAATTTTCATGGAGGAAATTAAAAGAAACTACCAAGATTACGAAGTGGGTAATTATTTTACCTAAAGGACATCTCAGTTAATTAAATATTTTTTTTGAAGAGGAAGAATATCGAAGAGATGCAACCGGTAGACAATGAAGGATTACAACTATTGAAAATATGATGCATATATGTATGTTGAATTTAAATAACAAGATGGTTAGAAGTAGAAGATAAGATTAGAATAGGATAGCATGCCACACCACTACGTAGCTCTCTGAAAACCCAGAAGGAAACAAGAATCATAATTGTAAAACTACAACATGAAACCTCCAAAACAACCAAGGAATAGCCAAAATTACAAGTCAACATCTCGTTATGCATGTTACCACATCATGAAGCTCTCCAAAAACCTAGAAAGCTCCACCAAACATGCATCAGAAAATCTCGCATGCAAGCCTTCAAAACCTCCTCTAAAAAGGAAACCCTAATTTTTCCACTGACTAGCCTATGGGCATCCAAGAATAGGCTATCAATCACTGGAAAGTGTAGTGCTAAAAATGGGGACATTATAGTTCGCCCTTCCCAAAATTGTGCGTCCTCAAGCAATGCCACCACAACTCCAGAAGAATATGAACTAATCCATGTCAAACCAAGTACAATTCCAAGGTCCCATGTTTGTCTCAAGAAGGAACCACCATGTTGATGTTGCACTACTCTAATCTTATAATTTAAACCATCATGCCAAAAAAACACTAACCTCCCTTGTAACTCCAAAAAGTTACCATCCATGATAATCAAAATGAATAGACTGGAAGGAATTAAGTCAACCCCTTGAAGCATCTCACGCCCAAAAGACTTTGAGTCAACAATATCAACCATAGCATTGTCTATCACCATCATGGGCAATGGGAAAGATAGTCTACTCTATTCAATATTGTAATCCTCTGCATATCTCCATAAGGTATCTAATAAAGCCACAACTGCAAATGTGACTTCTCCAAATCCTCTTGCAAGGAGGAAAGCAATCCTTTGCAAGACCTCTTCAAATTCAAACTCATGACTCCGCATGAATCTACTAAGCCTTAGCTGAATTATCATGATACAAACATGAAGATTGTAGAAACTTCTCACAATTCCAACTCCAAGAGCCTTAGAATGATGAACCAAGGAAATCAAAGGTTCGTTGCCCCATGCACAAGTACAATGGAAAATGTAGGAATAGTCACTGGTAAAACCTTGAACACCTCCCAAAGATGGATTCAGATTTCTTTGAAACATCACCTCTCGCATTTGAGGCCAAAAATCAATCTTAGTATACCACTTGCCCACCATGACTGAAATGATTGATTTATGATCTGATTTTGTGAAGTCATTAGTCTCAAGACCTTCATTGGATGAATCCAAATAAGGATTAAAGACTGTTGTTTTGTTCTTATCCTTGAAAATATCTTCATCACTACCAATCACGTGCAATTCTAAGGGATTGTTTTGAGGCTCTACCAAACACTCTTCAACTTTCTCATTTGTGGACTATAAGCCACCAACAAGCACTTTTTCTTCTTCCTTCCTTGAACCTTCGTCCAAGGCATTTTTTTCTTCTCTTTTAATCTTTTCCTTGATGTAGTTGACCACACCCAATTTTCCAATATACCTAATCAACACACATTTCAAGTAGCAGTCAAAAGAAACATTGTCCTTAAACTCATCTAGCATGTTCTGATATTCTTCATGAAGTATGGAAGCCTCACACTCACATTGCCTCTTGAACGAACATTCTTAAAAAGCCACAATCGAATCTGACTTCTCACAATTCCTGGTCCTCAGAAAATGCAACATCTTCAGAACTTCTAAAAGATAAACTGAACTCAGGTGAAAAATATGACTTCTCTGTCACTCATCTAACAAACTGAATCACTGAATTTTCACAGGATGGCAGGATCTTAGCTCTGATACCACTAAAAAGTGCTAGCCAATTTTTTCAATTTTTTTAACACATTAATTTCACCCATTAACATTAGTGAAACCATAAACCAACTAAATGGAACCCTTTCTCTTTATGATCAACCCACATCCCAGTATGGGCAAGGTGAGAGAATACTCGAAAGGGGATCGTTAGCATAAAATCATAACTGCAGGAAAGTACAATGAGAGGAAATAACAATCAACTCAACCGCTTATTTAGCAGAAGGACAAGAATTGAAATAACAATGCTGAAAGTAAATATGCAACTTGACCACTTATTCAGCGGGAGTGTATTGATAGCCTAGCCAACCAGCAATATGAGAAATGCAACTCAACCACTTTTCAGCGGGAGTAAATTACAAAGTACTCAAAGTAAATGTTTGGGCGGCTAGCCGACCCCTTCCACTTTTCAATGAGTGGTACAAGAAAGTAAATAGATGGCAAAGCCAGTATCTTTGACTAAAGTGGGGATACAAAATGTAACGTACAGAAAGTAAAGAGCTAATCAATACTACTGATTCAGCATTACAATATGATGAACAATCTACAAAGACAATGAGATATAGATAACCAATGAATTGTAGAATGTTAGGAAATAAACTCCAAACAAGTACAAGCTATCCATCATATGAAATATAGTTAAAAGGACTAAAATATCAAGTCTGATATAAAAATTACAGCAATCAAAAATTCATACCAGCAAGCCCTAGAATCACCAAAATGCTCATAACTTCATCAAAACACCTCTGAATGATGTCAAACCAATTGAAAATGAAGCATAAGAGAAGGGTGACCAAGATAGAACAAAGAGACTACAACAAACTTGAGTTATTTATTTTTCTAAAACTTTCGAGCACTTCTCAGGCAAAAGTATGACTTGGGAGAAGTCAACCAGCAAGATAAAAACCAAGAACCCACAAATAATTCTAAAACTTTGCAAGAAGGGGTGCCCAAGGTAGACTATAGCATAGGGTTAATACCTAGAATCAACAAAAAATTGAGTGCGGAGCAACGAGTAGAAATGGGCTTCATCCAAGCACCGAACCAGCAACTCCAAAATATGAAATATCACTCAAAAACCAACTCGAAGCTCAATCTGCAACCTCTAGATTGAAGAAGAAGTCTCAATAGCTAGGTATTATCTCTCAAGTACGAAAATGATAAGCTAGGAGGTATGCATTCCTTGAAGCAATAAGTTTGAAATCATTTCAACAGCATTTCGTTAAGATAAACAATAGATAACTACAAATGAAGGCCAAGTCTCATATTTATAACTTCTTCCCAAATTTGAATTTCTTTTCCCTCCAATTAGGGCGCCCAAGGTGAAATCCACATTTACCTTCAATAAACTATAATTTTTATTTTACCTCCTTCACTTAGGCATCCAAAAGCATATGAGGAAAATACTTTATAATTATCCAAATATCTTCTCCAAGGCGTCCCTTTTTCATGAAGGCAAAATAATTTATAAAATTCAAATAAAGTATAATATTGGCATCCCATAAGTTAAGTGAAAATAAACATTTTAAATCACTTAAATAATTTCCTTTATGAAGTTGTCCATTATTTCAAAGGTATTATTTTCACTTAAAACATTATCTCCTCAAATATTTAACTTGCCAAATTAAATACCTCAAAATTTGGAGACCAAACAGAATATACTGCCCTGCCAGATATAGCCATAGTATCAAACTATTGAACACCTACCAAAAATATCCTTTGCACGGAACTAGTGAACTGCTACTAAAAATAGCACCAAGGGTGTTGGAGACCAAACTACTCAAACCGGCCCACCAGATATAGCCACAAAACTGAATTGCAGAAACCCTGCTAAAAATAGCACTGCTAAAAATAGAATTTACTAAAAAAAGCATACTGCTAAAACTAGTAAGTTGTTCCAAACTCATTTTAACCACAATCGAAGCAGTCATCGTACTTACTAAAAATAGTAAGTCCAAAAAAATTCCTTGATTGAGTTGCATGTCACACCACTGCGTAGCTCTCTGAAAACCTGGAAGGAATCCAGAATCAGAATTTTAAAACTCCAACATACAAACCTCTAAAACAGCCAACGAATAGCCAAAATTGCAAGTCAACATCTCGTCATGCATGTTACCACATCTTGAAGCTATCCAAAAACCCAGAAAGCTCCACTAGACATTCTTCAGAAAATATCACATGCAAGCCTTCAAAACCTCCTCTAAAATGGAAACCCTAATTTTGCCACTGACTAGCCTATGCGCATTCGAGAATAGGCTATCAATCACTAGAAAGTGTAGTGCAAAAAATGGGCACATTACAATTTCTCTCAATCTTGGATTTGGATAATGAACTATTTATGATGAAGGTGAGCACATTTTAGCAAGTGGGTCATCATTTGTTTTCAGGTTGGAGGTCATTTAGGTAATTATTAAGGCATCTAGGATTAAATAAAGGGAAGGTTGTTAACTGTTAGCTATTTGGAACAAATTTGAGAAAACGGCATCCCGAAGGTGGAGTTCTGGAGTCTGGAACTTAGGAGGTGGAAGGTTGTGGAATAGCCTCTGCAATTTTTTAGTCGTTCGAGAGCTCAGGTCACGGAGATCGAGAGGCCGATGCGTGATAGCCATGTGAAATAGAGATACTGGGATGAAATTCTGGAGCCTGCATCCCATTAGACCGGATCCGAGGAGAGGTTTCACCCCACACTTTACTTGTTACAACCTTGTGGAGATCGGGATTTTGGGGACCAGAAGCCAGAAAGACAGTCTAAGTTTGTTGTTCGGGGCGGCCGAGATGGGACAGAAGCCCGATGGTGGAAGTCTGGTCGGCAGGGTCCGATGGAGGCAAGGACTTAAATATTTCTTTTAAAGTAGTTTCAGCGGGGAAGCACTCAAAACCCGAAAGGTAGAAGGCAGTCAGTCGACTACCATTTAAAATGATAGAATAGCAACAGTGGCCTGCAGACAGAATTCTAGAGGCCAGGACCCGAGGATGGTAAGGAACTTAGGGATTTTTTGGATTTTTCAACTATTTTGTTCGAGTGGCATTCACGAGATCTAAGTCCGGGTGCCGAAGGGTAGTCCCTTAATAGCCATTGAAAATGGAGAATTGGAAACGGTAGTCTAAGGATGGAAGTCCATGGATGGAAACCCGACAGGTGCCTAGAGGCATCACTTTTATCACAAGTTTTGCGTCATTCTACCATCCAGGATCCGAGGTCCAGAGAGACGTGAGGGAAACGTCGTATGAAACAGTCGAAAAGGAACAACCATTCAGAGGTGAAGTTCCAGAGTCTGGAACCCACGATGAGTTTTGTCGCCGAGGTTAGTTCATCAAGTTTGCATATTAAACAGTCAAGGCATTGGGGAGTCTCGAGCCCAGAGGGAACCGACGCCTGCCCCGAAGAATAGCGATGAGACAGCAAGGCTCCAAACTCAATTTTTTGAAGTTTCTAAGAGATGTTTTTGAAATACAACACATGGGTTTTGTGCCATGGTGTCCCATCTATCAAGTTAATTTTAAAGCATCCCTTATTGTCCATTATTTATGCATGAAATCATGAAAAGATGGAGTAGGTTGTAGGATGGCGAGCATACCTCGAAGACCTAATGAAGATGGATTTCAAATTCATGAAGATCGATGAAGTGGAAGCCTGAGCACAAGGATAGCGATGGCACTGCACTTCTCTAGAATTCCTAACATGTGAAAATGACATGTCAAACCCAATATTTATACCTTTAATAGCAATTAATGTCCTTAATAAATGCAGGTACGATGGTCGGTTGGGTTGGTGGATTCAAATTAAGGACGATGGCGAGAAAATTGGGGCCCGAGGATCGGAATGACATTGGTCGATGGTCATCCAAAAAGGAAAAAACCTGAAGGAAACTCAAGCAAGGAAACCCGAATGGTTGGGTCCGAAAGGCACGATGGAATTTCAAACTTCATGCAAGTCTCCTATAGAAAAAATAGGAAGTCGAGACCTGGGGGCTGGGAAGGCGCAGACCGAAAGTCATCAAAAAGGCAAAACAAACAGGGAAACTCGAGAGGGGGATTCCGACAGTCTGGGCCCGGGTGGCCCCACAGTCGCCAGCAAAGGATGAAATGCCAAGGAAGCTTTAGGACTCATCCAATTTTTAGGGGCAGCACATGGTCAACCTAAGATGAGACTTGAGAGCATGTTGACCATCACGAACACCAAAATGGGGCACACAAAACAAGGTAGAAACAAAATGACTTCACAGGGCAAAAGAAATAAGGTCCCTATTCCGAATGAGGCATCTATGCTATAGGCAAAGCAGTACCCTTTGCCCTTAAGGAAGCCCATTCAGGCTTTACGGGTGGACATTTTGGTGGTAGATCCTTGGTGAGAAAATTGGTGTACATGGGGTATTTTTGGCAAATGATGGAACAAGATTCTTTTGATTTTATTAAGAAATGCCTGCAATTTGAATAACACAGTTTTCTTATTCATGCACCTGCACAAGAGTT
Organism: Sequoiadendron giganteum; assembly: GCA_007115665.2. Taxonomy (NCBI): domain Eukaryota; kingdom Viridiplantae; phylum Streptophyta; class Pinopsida; order Cupressales; family Cupressaceae; genus Sequoiadendron; species Sequoiadendron giganteum. The sequence continues at coordinate 603,847,416 of CM021108.1, read as the reverse complement.
ACAAAATTAGACCCTCCCCTTGGCCATTCACAAAGTGTGGGTTGGATATTATTGGAAAAATATCTCCTCCTTCTCAAGGACACATATTTATCAATACTGCTACAGATTATTTCATGAAGTGGGTCGAAGCCATTCCACTTCGATCCATGAATGTTGAAGTTATCTATAGTTTTCTTCTAAAAAATATTATTTCTCATTTTGGATTGCCTGCTACACTTGTTTCTAACAATGGTTTACCATTCATGAACAAGAAATTGAAGTAGTTCTTAGAGAAATTCCACATTCAACATAGATTTTCTACATCGTACTATCTACAATCTAATGGCCAAGCAGAAGCATCTAATAAGACTCTTGAGTTCATTCTCCATAAAATAGTTAATAAGCAAGATAAGGCTTGGCATATTCAATTAATGTATAATTTATGGGCCCATCACACAAGCATTCATATGGTGATGGGAACAATGCCTTATAGCCTCAGATATATGGTGTCAAAGCTATCTTGCCTTTAGAGCTGGAAATTATGTCTATGTGGGTTTCCCTTAAAGGGTTAATTGATGATGAAACTTATTGATCCAATCGTTTGCATCAACTAGAGATGCTTGATGGGTGTTGATTGCAAGCCCTCGACCATCTTAAAGTTTATCAACGATCATTATCCAGATAGTATAATAAAAAAATTCTTCTTAGGACCTTTAAGTTGGGAGATCTATTTCTCTACGAGAATCAAAGAAATGTAAATGTGCCACCTGATCAGAGAAGGAAATTTAGTCCTAACTGGTTAGGTCCTTACATTGTTGTCTTTGTGTATAGATCGAGTTCCTATGGATTATCATCTATGGATGGAATGCCTCTAAAAGAACCTGTTAACTCGATGCGTCTTCGTCAATACTATGTGTAGAGTCTAGTGTGTCATATGTGTTGCAATCACTCTCTAAGGGTAGTGGCGCTGCATATATTGGCATTATTCATTAACACATTATAAAATTTTCTTGTGTTATGATATGACATGTGTGTGTGTTTGCAATATAAATGCATGTGTCTTTCTATTCTATGTATCCATGCATCACATTACATATTTTATAGCAAATTAGATCATCATTGTATTTAATTATCATATAACCATGTATGTTTATTAAATCATATTAGCATCTACTATGAACATACATCCATATAAGCATATAGCATGCATACAAATAAAAAATCATACACATCAAATTACACAATGCCATGATGTTGAAACCAGTATATATATGTATGTATCAAATTTCATGTAAATGTATCAAGCCACTACTGCCAAAATGAGTGGCTAGTGAATATATGTATATATAAATGATCTACAAAATATGTATATGTGTATCACTACAAAATTGATGTACAAAATGAGGAGCCCCTATGGCTATGATGTGTGGCTCCCCAAGAACTCAGGCTCTGGCTATTTTTGTTGTGGTCTAGAAGGAAGTTGGATGTTGGTCATGGATCAAGATTGATTTGAGAGTGATGTAGATAGAGCTACCTACATCCCTCTCATCTCTCCCTCCAGGGAGCATATCATAAACCATTCCTGTGTCAGCTCTTTCTACAACTGTTGAACATCTACTAGGATCACAATTTCTAGTTGGCTATCAAGGTAATCAAGGCAGCTCTGAAAGGTGTAATGCACCTACTCGACGATATCATCCCTCATCACCATAAAATATTTCTCTCCAACCACCATCTACAACTCCCCTGATAGCTAGTTGCATTGCCCTTGAATGATGGCCACCTTTGTAGTAAGTTGAACAATATCTACTTTGTGCTCCTTGTGTTCAGTTCTCAGACATGCTATCAACTCAAAGGTGTGGGCATGTCACCCCGTGGAAACTAGCTAGTAAGCCTTGATAATCATCCCTTGAATAGGCACGTCAAGTGCCACCTTTGATATACATTGAACCATCAACCTGGTCCATCCCTATGCATCCTATGCAACCATAAAAGGAAAGAGATAAATCAATATCATATGGCATATATATGTGTATAATCATAAACTGAAAGTGCTAAAATATAAATAACATGCTTGGTATACCTGGGTCCCTTAGTTGTCATGTGGGGTCAGGGTGAGGAGTGAAACTAGGACCTATGTCATTGGCATTGGTGGTCGCTCCCAATGCTGCCAAGGCCACCACCACTACAATAGTAGGTATTGGTGGCATCAACGAGATGCGGGTGGTCGGTGGAGGGTTTGGCCTCCTCCATTTCCTCGGCCTCTGCATCATTACCTCCTCCTCCTATGGTCTCTCCTCCTCCTCATCAGGTTGTTGTCGCCCTCTCCATTTTTCTTGTGAAGGTGGACATGGCACATCCCCCTATGGGCCAGGATCCCTTCCAAGGGAATCCCCACCAAACATAGGATGAGGAGGGTGCCTATCCCACCACCCTCCAAAATCTATGGCAACCTCGACATTATCTGTTAGTGTTATGGGAGGTAGATCCTGGTTGGGCTCATCATTATCCAAGGGGACAAAATCAATGATGGTGGGGCGGGGGTGATCCCCAGGTCTGGTTGCACTCCTATAAGCCCTAGCATATATGGGTGCATTTGGGGGAATCGTCTATAAAGAACCATGTTTCCACATGACCCAACTCCAATATTATGGTACAATGATGTGATCATGGAAACATACTAGAAAATGGTCCCACTCTAGGTTCCTCAACTACCTGCCATCATCTACCCATCTAAAATAGCGATGGGGTCTCCATCTTACTTGATCTACAATAAGTGTGTCGAACTGTAAATGCCAAAAATGTAAGTCTTTGTGCCTCCATTTCCCTATCACATCATGCTAGTGGGCCATGGGGATGTGATAGAGTCATTGCTAGGAAAACTTGACTAGCCGCATACACATGATGTGGGAGAAATCCCACACCTACAAAAGTGTGCACGTTGTAAGGCTACAATACTTGTAATGGATGTATCGACCCAACTCTTGGTATAGGTGTGCTAACATAATATTCCCCCAAGAAAATACTATCCTATGCTCTATCATCTCCTTAATGGTTTGGATGAGGCCCCCATGCAAGTGAGAGCCTCACCCATCTATCGTGATCCGAAATGAAATAGTCATGACCATCACCTGGTGCAGCAATAGTGCATTAGTCTATGCTTAGTCATACCAATGCATATAAATGTGGCCCATATCATTGTCGACATCTATCTACCCTAAACAATAAATGACTCCCTTCATCCGCTCACATGTCGATTGGGTTTCGTCGATGGTCACCCACCGTCCACAGATGGGTAGTCTGAGGATCTGATAGACATCATCTAGTGTAATTTTCATCTCCCCAATAGGTAATTGGAAGGATGATGTGGTGGCATCCCACCACTCCATCAATTTTGTAAGCATCCTCTTATGGTATCACATCTCTGGCATGGTGAATACATGCCAGAGACTGACTTGCTCTAGGTGTGAGACCCAAGAGTGAGACAGTCCCTCTACTCACGAACTAGTCAGTAAGCTCGACCACCTAGATGCTCGCAAATCTTAGGATAATCTTGTAAAAGTTGAAAAAAATATGTGTTATAACATGGAATCTCATATTGACAGCAAAAAAAAATCTACTAAGACCTGTGTGCATCAAGCAATTTTTTGTGCACTGCACACATGTCCCTATCTATCACCCTAAGGATGATAGTGCATCCTTGACATGCTAGCATAGAATCAGGACTCCTACATGAAGCCTAGATTCTAGTGTGCATTTTGGGTGAAAACACCCAAAATGGATGCATGTGCAACTCAATGAGGGAAGAATTGCTAAAAAAGAGCTTAAATTCACAAAAAATAAGGTTTAGAGGCCTACCTAGTCCACCTCGTGACCCTCGGTGACATCATCCCTCATTTTCTCTAGCCTATGTTCCTTGTACTCCCTCTTTCTCAGCATTTTGCTGACTTTTCTCGCACAAAAGAACAATTTTCTCGTAGTGAATACTGAAAATGACCCTCTTAGGGGCCCACCTAGGTATATATAGGCCCCTTGAGGCCCATTTTTCCTAAAGTTTGTGGCTCCCTGGTTTCTCCTAAATTTTTCTCACCTAGTTAGGGGAAAACTCAGGAGAGGGCATATAGTCACCTTTTGATCATATTTTTTTCTTCTAAATCAATGACTTTTCTTGATCATTCTTCTCGTTGTGGTAGCTTCTTTTGATTTTTGAAACTGACCTAAAATTTGAGTTTTGCAAGTTAAAGTTTTTTGTGATGTTTCACAAATGTTGTGTCACTATTTGTTGGGCTAGGTTACTGGGGGTACCTTCAATACCAGTTGGCTTGACTTTGGTGGCCTTTGAGGTCCCGTTTTTCTTGGCACAAAAATCTGTAAAATTCAAATTTGAGTGAAATTTTTCTTTTCTACTTTAGTGTGTCTAATTTTCCCAAAATTGAGTCCACTAAAGTGGGGGAAAAATGTAATGTCGCAAAATTGCACCTCAAGGAAATTCCACATTTTTGCAATTTTTCCTAGCATTTATGACACCTTTGAGCATTAATGACAAAAAACCCATGAGTTTGAATTTTGCAATTCTGACCCCATGTGGACTAGTAGTAGAGAAAAAGAAGCCTAATGAGACATTTTTGAAAAATATAGACCTTAGATGCCTACGTGGCATGCAGACATTTGCACGGTGGGCTAGCGTCTCTGTGATTTTTTGAGTTTGAAATGGGGAATCTAGAATCTTGACTCTCTCGACATGTGTCCTAGCAATCAAAATTTGGATGTAACGGCTCTTTTCCACCCTTGCATGTATGAAAAATCTTTCTTTTACTCTCATTTGGGGGTTCAAGTCATCTCCAATCAAGCTCTCTGCAGGTCCTTCACTCTTTAGTTCTCTTCATTCTTGATATTGGTGCTCTCACAGGCAAAGCCATTCCAGACTTATGTCCTTCCAGCAACTACATCTCCTAATAAAGCACTCAACAGTGCATTTGTGTCCTCTGAAGAGGGTCTAAGCCCATGGGTAACGCTCACTCTTCTTTACTATTTTCAATCTACTTGTTCATTTGCTACTTAGTGGTGCAAGTTCTACTCCTGAAGTAGGTTTTTCTTTCACCACCCATTTTGTTCTATTCATTTACACTCCTTTCCAACTTGGTTGTCCATGGAGATGGGAACACCAAAATAGGGTTCTGACTAAGGAAAACCCCTATACAGCCCCAACCTTTATCTCCTCATTCTTATGTGTGTAGGTTACAAAGTGGAATTTGGAATGAAGACTCAAAGGTCTGGTTGAAGGTAAGTTTTCTCCAAGCTCTCCTTGTGCTTTTCTTAAATTCTTCATTCCCTATTTGATCATTTTGTCTAGTAGATCTTAGGTCTGATTCAAGAAGTCAAACCCTAGTATACCCATTCGAACTCCTGATCACTTTTCTGCTTAGGATGTCAATGCACCATTTGGACAACAACATGTCACGTTGGAGTCCTAAATCTATGTGGTTGTGCTTTGGCCAAGAGCTCCTCTATCTGAGGCAAAGATTCACAAGTTTCACCCTCTCGGGATCTGAAGTAGACTTCCTTGAAATATAACTTGTGTACATTTCTTTATCACTTCTTTGATCTTCTTACACTTAGGTGGATAAGGGCAGTTTGTTCCCTAGTGATCTCTTGAGAATGGAGAGACCCATGTGTAGTGAATCCCTCTTATCTCACACACACACACATATATTAATATGTATATATACATTTATATTATTGAGGATATAATACATATATATTAATAATGTATATTACTTATATATTTAAAAGTGCTTTGAAAACCAGCTAAAGCGCTTGTGTAGAAGTGTTACCATATAAATTAATAAGGCTAAGCTAAATAGTGTGTGCATACAACGCATGGGAGAAGAAGACTTAATTCTTATACCAGTGCATATTTTATTATTTGTATTAAGGAAATAACATTAAAAGGTATATGAGAAGAACTTCAAACCCACACTAAATGAAGGGATACATTTTATTTAGAAGTGTTGATGGCATTGAAACTAGTGTGAGAAATGCAGTGTATAAGATTGTAAAGAATTGATAAGTGAATGCAAATAGAGGAGTTATGTAAGAAGACCATATGTTGGTGAGAGATTGTTTTAAAAACCAGCAACATTGTAATAAAATTCCATCCATAAATGATTTTAAAATACAGTGTATGAAATGAGAGACTAATTCTCAAAGCCTTCAAGGCAATGCATAAAGTAATATGTAGTGAACCATTTTCAATGAGTTAACGCACTGACTTGGTCAATATCCTATGCATGAATAAAAGATGCACCAATATGAAATATGGCACAATGTTAAATAAAATCTAAAGATTTTAGAATTTTGATTTGTGCTTTAAACCAATGCATAAGCAAGGAGGAAGCATGAGAATAAGTCAATTTTCATGAGTTGGCTAAGATAATTGACTTAGATTACAATTTGGAAACCTGTAAACTACATTTCTGAGTTTTAAACATTGTTGTCATCAAGTTATGGGTGACTCATTCTCAGCTAGAGAAGCTAGACTATGTATTTGTTGCAAACCAATGTTTTAACCAACCACCTCTCACATTTTCAGCTAAGTTGATGCATTAGAATAGGAAGGTGGTAAATTTTCTAGCTTGTTTGTAACATTAAGATGCTCAAATTGTAGTATATATAGAGGTGCTCTCTCTATCATTTGTTATACTTTTCAATTTATTCATTCTAATTTCTTCTTGTTCGTAATTCTGCTATAAGTTTACTATGTGAGTGAGTTGATGAGTGTGAGGAAAGAGAGTTGTTCTTAAGTATTTGCATATTCTTGAGAGTTTTTGTGAGAATTTGGGATTGGAAGATTAGTTGGTTATAGAAGGATAATCAAACCTTATCGTGGAATTGAGCTAGAAGCCAATATCTTTATGCAAGCTATAAATTATAGGGATGTTAAATTGACTTAGTTATTCTTTTATGTAGAAACCTTTTTTGTATGCAAGTGTTTAAAACAAGATGTATTATTTGTTGGGAAGAACTTCTTTGCTCGATCTTTTGATTATTCTTATTTAAAAAACTTGCACAATCCTTGGGTGATTTATTATGAAACCTTAAAAGGTTGATACTATATGTATATATATTTCTTATGTTGGATTTTGTGTGAATATATAAGATAAAGATAGTGTATTAGCTTAAATACCTAAATTGTCATAGATTATATATACTTCATAGGTTGTGAAGTATGGGAATTAATATTACATTGAAATGTTATCTTGAATTTGTTAGCTTATGGTGCTAGGTAAACCTTTGTGGATAATGAGGTTAGTAATACAATAAAAAAGATAACATGATAGAAATTTATTCATTGATAGGTTGTGAGTTTATGCAAACCTTGTTGATATTCTATACTTGATTGATTGCACATATCTCCTTGAAGGTAGGAGAAGAGTCTTTTCCCTAGGGTTAGGGTGAACTTGATTGTTATATTAATATTCAATATTAGGGTTGATAAACATATATTTTGATTATGCTATTTTCTTACTTCTAATTAAGAGTCTAATCATATTCACATAATTCTAGAAGACAGTTATTTTTTAAGTGGCTAATATTGGCCAATTGGCTAATAGTTAAAATTTTCAAATCCAAAATTGGCTAATAGTTCAAGCTATAACGTGAATCGAATCACCATATTTTTATAAAATTTTAGTATAGTCTTATTTACATCGCCAAAGAATTTATTTTATTAAAAGAATTAACTCAAACATTCACCACAATATTTGATACATTATTGGATTAGATTTGCCTAAATTTTATAAATTATAGTAGAAATCTATATTAATTTTCCAATAGTATATCATATTTTTTAGTTGCTTTAGGACCATATTTCTAATGTTTAGTTTCCATCATTAATTTATAATATACTCTAATAGTGCTTGGTGTATTCCATGAAATAAAATGTACCCACGATCTGTAATGCTCATGGGGCCCACAATTTTGGGTCTCATAAGCATTATAGATTATGGGTACATTTTACCTCATAGAGTACAACGAGATTCATTAGATCAATGATTTAAAATAAATTTTGAGCCCCATCAGAATTGTAGATCATGGGTATATTTTACCTTACAGAATACAATGAGGACCATTATATTATATTTTAAGACAATGATGACAAGTAAATATTATCGTCTGCCCTTAAACCCATCGATAATTTCACCCTCAGGCCCCTACTCTTCTATTAGAATTATTTTTAGACTGGATGGATGCACCATATTAATTAATGTATTTTCCTATTATTTTATAAGATTCGCCAAAATTTTCTACAAAATTTTAGTGATGTAAAAGAAATCGCCAACAAATTTATTTTTTTTTTAAAAAAGGAAAGATTCACCAATAGATATTAATATTTTTTAATTAAAAAAAATATATATATTCATCTGGATTTTATATCTTTTTTTGTGGGGGCTTTCTTAAATTTATCATTACTAGAAGAGGACTCGCATTATAGCAACCCAAAGTCGTATTGAGAGGAATTGTAGGTGCAGAAGCACAAAATTCTCTCAAGCTAATATCCTCCAGATTATATACAAATATAGTGAGTATTTTCAACATGTGAATATTTGAGGCATATTGAAAGAGAGGTTTCATGATTTTTATGATCACTTAATTGTTACATCACTTTTGATTGAAACCCTAGGTTGGGATAAACCTACCAGGTTGGATTTTTTACTTGATTATTGCATTATTTTTAATTGAAGAAAATAGGTTGGGATTAACCTATACAATCTAATTGATCATTCAATTATTGATAATACTTATAGAGTCAGTTTTTTATTAGATTATACTTTTGGATTGAAGTCATTTATTATTGAGATTATACCTTTGATTGAAGTCATTTATTTTTGAAGATCATACTTTTGAATTAAATAAATTTATTGTTGAGATTGTACTTTTGAAATAGTCATTTAATATTGTCAAATTATGTTTATGTGTGTGGTTAATCTGGTTATCCCTAGGATTAGAATAAATCCATGGGAAAGGGTGTAGCCTAGTTAGTCAAGTTTTTATGTCAACACTTCCTTTTTAGACAAAATGTGTGTAAAGAGTATCAATGGTCATAAACCAAATCGAGTTAGAAAGGTGGGTGAGTGTGTAACCTCCACTCTAGATTTTGGGTGATGAATACTCTAGCCAAAGTAGTGTAAGTAGCCACTATTTATACTATTGGTTCATTATGATTCAATTTTGTATACTAGGTAGGGAATGTCATACATGTAGGTAGTAGACACTGTATAGAAGCTCTATTTATGTAGGACATAACACCATTCTCATTAAGGCCATTATTATAAGGTTATAAAAATAATCTCTTTGTTGAAGGGTAGGGCCATCTTTCCAATTAGGTAGATGTGTGGGGGACCACAATAATTCTGTGGTTGGAAAAAAAGTGCTTGAGTGATGCTCTCCCTCATATATTTGGCGGCTAGGATTTTAGGATATACATGCCAGTATTAAGGACAACTAAAATTTATGCACCAGTAATGGGAACATCTAGAATGTATGCACCAATATTGGGGACATCTAGGATGTATGCCCAAATAGGAGCATCTAGACCATTTTTTATTTGTTTCATTAAGCTATGGAAGTTATATATGTAATCTTCAATCTCTATTCTTATTGAGAAAATTGTAATTGGAAAATTTTATCATGAAACTATGTAATATGGATTCATTATTTGGAATTTGGTAATGTCACTTTTTAATGCAATGAGAAATTTAAAATGATTTTGTATCAGATGTGCATTTTTTAATTTGATTAGGAAAGAAAAAATTTATTGACTACGTGTTGTATCATAAACTATTCACATATGGGTAAAACATGGTAAAGTTCAATGGGTAGAACAATGGGCATGTTACACTAATGATATGAAACTTTGGATATAACACCTTCACTACATACTAAACTTATATTATGAACTGCACAACCATATCTACAAGCGTAGAGGAATGGAGAGCCAAACATGGCACCTTTTTGAGTATCCTCATAGAAACAATACTGTCTCCAAAGTGTCACTTCCAAAAAACATTTTTTGTAACTCAAATGATCTGAAACTTGGATCACACATGTTCTGGCACACTAAGAAGATATCTTCCAAACCACCAGAGCGAAGAATCACCGACAGATAAATACAAACCATCTCTCTAAGACTTTGGCAACCAATCAGCTAACCTGCAACTCTCTTTTAACAACACTAATAACCAAACTATAACAATATCAAACATACTTTTGACATCAATGACAATCAAGCTTATCAACCTACAACAATATCCCCCTTTTCATTGATGGAAAAACCATCTTTACACCACTTTGGTACAAAATCTCTCTCCCTTAATTTCTCCCCCTTAGGGTACAAGCTCTCTCCCTAAGGCTCACATTCTCTCCCCCTTTGAAATCAAGGACAAAGGGAAAAAAATTCTCTCTTTCAAGAATTATATTCCTTGTCAAAATCTCCCCCTTTTATGTACATTCACTCATTCTTGAATAAAATTATAGTCTCCCCTGTCACCAACAACCACTACCTACTCCCCTTGAGAGGTAGCCACCATCAATCCAAGAATAAAGATATGGCTTGAATTACCCCCCCTAGATAGATGCACCAACTATGCATCTAGAAAGAAGAAGGAAGGGAAATTACCCCTAACTTCTACCAGAGATATTCAAATGTATCCTTTGTAAGTTCCTTTGTGAAAATATCTACAATCTGATCCTTTATAGAAACATACTCCAACTTCACTTCTTTATCTACAACCTTCTCTCTCAGAAATTGATACCTAATTGATATGTGATTGGTTCTATAATGCATCATTATATTCTTTAAAATGTTGATAGAACTTGTGTTATCAAACAATAGGAATAGGCTCATGATATTCTTTCTTGATATTCGTCAATTTTTGCTTCATCCACGACACTTGTATATAGTAAGATTCTATATTAATAGACTCTACCTATGTAGTGGACAAGGATACTAAATCTTAGTTCTTATTATGCCATGAAACCAATCTACTTCCTAAAAATAAAGCACCATCACTAGTACTCCTTCTATCATCAACATAGCTAGTCCAATCAGTATTAGTGTAAGCACTCAAACAAATTTCATTACATTTTGGATACCATAGTCCATAATTTGAAGTTCTCTTCAAGTATCTAAAGATTATTTTTACTATCTTCACATGAGTTTCTTTAGGATTATCTTGAAATCTTGCAACCAAACATACCACATGCAAGATATAAGTCTTGAAGCAGTTGAATACAATAGGCTTCCAATCATTGATCTATATAGCTTTTGATCAGCCAAGGGAGACTCCTCATATTTACTCAAATGACAACCATTAACCATGGGAGTAATAACTAGTTTACAATATTCCATTCCAAACTTCTTCAAAAACTCCTTGACATTATTTTATTGATAAATAAAGATACCATCATTTAGCTAGGCAACTTGAAGACCAAGAAAAAATTATAACTCGCCAATCATAGACATCTTAAATTATTTTAGCATCTCTTCAACAAAAAATTTGCACATCTCATCATTACCACTAAATATTATGTCATCAACATATACAACAACTATAAAAATTATTTCATCCTTAATCTTGAAGTAAATATTACTATTTGTGATACCTTTCTTGAATCCTTGTTGAAGAAAATACTTGTCCAACCTTGCATACCAAGCCCTAAGAGCTTGTTTCAAACCATGCAATGCCTTTTTGAGTCTATGTTGGTGAACAAAATTATTTTTTAAAAGATTAACTTAGTTTGACTCCATCATTCTCGAAATAAAGACCAATCAATAACCAATACTTGTAGATATCACCATTTCCTTGGTTATCTTCCTCTAAATTTTGATGGAGGTATAGCTCCCTCATTAGATATAATTTTTAAGATTTTCAAATTTTAAAGATAATGGGTGCAGTTTTAACTAGAAAGTGGGAAAGGTAGACTAACACTTGCCCATAACCATGGAGAAAATGTGATGAAAATTGAATTCAAAACTTAACTAATACTAGAAAGATAAATGTGCTACTAATGTCATAACTCAAAGATTGGATTACTAGCAGTAGATAACTAACTCACTCAACATAATGCAATTTTAACATCAACTGAAAAACCATGAATGAAACACCAATAAATATTACATCCACAAAGAGAAGAGATATTCTAACACTTATCAGAGGTCAAAGACTCACTCATAAATTTTAAGCATTGCATTCAAATCTATTTCTCAAAGACAACAAACATTTTTAGAAAATAATCAAAATTATAAAACTAATCCTTCATTCTAATCAATTCTCATTCATGCATCGAAGTGCAAGGGGGATCAAAATTTGGGACCCCTTTAATGTCCAATCAAATTATATTTAAAATTTTCACATCATAAGAGTTAGTAACTTCTTGAAAACTAAATTTTGGGAGAATCATAACAACTAATTCATCAGATGAGCATTTTGTGGGAGATTAGTTGATCTCTATTTGACAAAAACACATAAGAATTTATGGCTAATCTAAGGAAGGTTTAAATTATATCACATCTTCCGATTGATTAGGACAAGGGAATGAATTTCCAATCTTTGTAAATGAGCCTCATGTCCTCCAACCCGTGTCAACATCTTGTAATCTATCAGTTTGGTAATTAATGGCATGCCACTTAAGATCATATTCATATAGATGGTTTAAATTCAAATAATTTATTTGATGCCAAAGCACCCTTTTCTAAAATAATATCACATCACTGTTGAATTTATTTAATTTGAGGAAACTTGAGTGTCCTTTAATTATTAATTACCCTCAAGTGAAATCCACTAATTTACCCCCTTAATTATATAAATTGAAAACTAAAGTATTCTCGCTCTTCACAATGATAATTGTTGTTTCAAATATGTTGAGCACTTCAAGTGATGTTGCTTTTGAGAAAAAGAGTGACTTCCTCTCCATTGAGGGAGTGGAATGTAGTCTGATCAAATGGTTGGTTGTAGAATAGCTTAAAGAGATTTTCCTCATTTGCATCAATATTGAAGAAGGTGTGATCGGGAAAATAATTGGAGATAATTTCCTGGACCAAGTGTATGTGCATAACTTAGCTTGGCTAGAGCGCTTCCTTTATAACATTATTCGCACCTCCAAGAAGCTAGAGTGGGGAGAGAAAGTCGTCAAATAATTGGTGAGGCCAATATTGTTTCCATGTGTCAAAGCTACCTTAGGAAACCTTATTGAGTATCCATGTGTTGGACTGTTAGGATATGTTTTTTGCATTGCAAGTGCATTAAGGAACAAGCAAGCAAAGTACGAACTTGCTTTACTTCATGTTGGGCTGAAGCAGAATATGTTAGAGACCTTTTCCTATTTCATGGAGTTCAATGAGAATATTTTCTCATTTGTGTAGATTGAACATTTACAAGAGGTGGTGGAGGGCATTCACATTCTTATTTTCAACCTCTATGTTTGAAACAATTGTATCGGAATCCCCATTGTGACCTATAATATAGATAATATTATGTATATATAAAAATATATCATCTGTTTGGCATTTAAATCTATCTCATGTGATGTAATAATCTTGAACTCCTTGTTTTCAATTCCATTTTTTAATTTCTTCTATCATGCACTTCATTATTTTCCATAGCTACAATGTGTGTCAATGGTTTATGCATTCAATTTAAATTTCATACATACAATGTATTTTTCTTTTGGTACTATTATTTTCTTCTTTGTATGAACCTTTGAATTATTAAGATGATAGTTCAAAATAGATTAAATGCATGAATTTTGGACTTTGGGAAAGGTTTTTGAATTACCTTTGGATCCCACCTTAGTTTTGAAAACAACACCATCTACTACCTCATGAACTTTTCTTGAGACCAACTTCAAAGCATTTTTGGATCTTTTCTAAATCACTTCAGAAGAATTTGTATTCCTTTGAAAAGAGCTCATTTCATGAATGAGTTGGGTTTGTGAAACCCTATCGAGTACCAAAAAGGTTTCAAAACCTAATAAGAGATCTAAAATAAACTTGATTTTCAACTAACCTAACTTTCCTCAATCGATGAGTGTCATGGTTATGGGAACCATTCCAAGACCCAACCACTTTTAAAAATCCATAGGACCAATGGGAAATGATCTTATGTTAAACTTTCTAGGTAGTTGGTTGGGGAAGGGGTTGTGGAAACTAAATCAATGCTTGACATAGCTTTAAAAACCAATGTTTAAAAGTGACAACTTGGCATGTTTAAATTTAATTAAGGGTGAACACAGTCTTAGAAGGGTGTGACCCAAATTATGGTAACAAACTACACACCATGTTTGGTTCTTCTAATAATTGAAATCCATCAGGTTTCTCTATGTAGACTTCTTCTTTCAAATATCCATTTAGGAAAGTTGACCTGCAATCCATTTGATAAAATTTAAAGTTCTTGTGAGCAGAAAAAGAAAGAAACATTTTGATAGCTTGCATTCTTGCTACTGCAGCAAAAGTCTCCTCAAAATCAATTCCTTCTACCTATGAATAGACTTTACAAAACAGCCTTGCTTTGTTTCTTACAACTTCACTGTATTCATTTAACTTATTCCTGAATAGCCACTTTGTTCCTATCACATTTTTGTCTACAAGCCTTGGAACCAGTTCCCAAGTCACATTATTCTCAATCTGATTCAATTCTTCTTACATTGCTTGTACCCATCCTTCATCCTTACTAGCATCAACAAAAAAAATTGGTTCTACCTTTGCTAAAAAAAAAAATTACTTGTTCACGTGTCTTTGGAATCCTTCTTCTAGTCAGCAGTCCTTCATTTTTATCTCCAATGGTCTGATCTTTTGAATAATTTATTTGAACATACTTGGTAAGAGTCTTGTTGTGATTTTTTATTGTTTGCTATTTCTCTTCAACTTCTTCTTATTCTTCTTCATCTAAGCATGGATTTGCATCAGATTTGTAGTCCTCGCTTTCATTCATATTATGATGTAGATATGCACTAACCTTCACATTAGTGCTTTCATCCATTCTTCCTATTCTTTTTTTGTAGCACCTTTATGCTTTACTTTGAGATGAATATCATTTTCCCAAACACATATCCATATCTTTTTATATAATATTTTCTTCCAAAAACTATAAAATACCTAACATTTGTAGGTCTCCCATACCACAACTCATAAGGAGTCTTAGTGTTTTTCAATATCAACAATCATTTATTCAGAATATATATTGTGATATGAATTGCTTCTCTCCAATAAACATCATGCATATTTTTCTTCCATCAACATGGTCCTTTCCATCTCTTGAATAGTCTTATTCTATCTTTCCACAAAACCATTCTATTGAGGATTTCTAGCAGGAGATAGATTCCTTTCACAAAAATCATTGAACTCATGGGTAAGTGCACCAATTTGTGACACAATTTTGGCTCTTAAGATGCCACTTTTTTTTCTGAAATGAGCAAAATCTGATTTGCACGAGAAAATGAAGATAGTTACGCTCAAAATTTCAAGATGCGGCAAGAACAAAATTTGAAGTGCTCTGAGTCTAGTTTCTAAGCTACTATTGTTTTTTGAAATTAATGAAGATTAAGGGTCTCAAAAAGGGGGGGCAAAGCAAGTCCTATTTTTATCAAAAAAAATAGCATAGCGCCTGAGGGCTCCCCTCTTTTTGGTTATCTTTTTTTTAGATTTCAAAAATCCCAATGGTGAGAAATTAGCTAACACCATGTCATTTATCCTCCTTCTTTCAGATAATTTTTGTAATGAATATATAATATTATTAGAATTTTCAAAGTGGACACATCATGAAAAGCTAAAATTTGAGCGTGCTCCCCCCCCCCAATTTTTTTGCAAACTAATTGAAAATTGATTTTTTTTCATCATGTGTAGAATGGAGTCTAGTTTCAAAAAACATAATTTGTTTCACATTCTGATGAATGTGTAAAAATCTATCCTAAACCTAGCACATGTTGGTTTTTGACCAAAAACAACAAAGGCATTTACAATAGAAGCCATGGATCAAAACCTCAACTAAATCAAAATGAAAAAATCACGATTTTTTTTATAAACTTGCATTGAAAGACATGCAAATGAGACTGGGAGCATGGACGAAAAATATGAGAAAATTTGGAAAATTCGTTAATTAACACGTCTAAAGCAAGCCATTTGGTGAGCACCGAATGGCCTGCTTTGCACTGAACTAGATTTTCACTTTCTCTATTAGGGAAACTATATACAAGAAATAAAAATTTTAGTATAAATTGACATTTACATATGAACATTTACTTTCTTATACTTTAAGTTATATTTCATGTATATATAGGAAGGATGTTTGAGAGTGGTTTCATATCTCTAAGAGTTATAATGGTAACTCTAGTTTTTGGAAGATCTGAAAAAATTCAAACTTAGTCAAATTTCAGTAATTAGGAGGTCAAATTTTAGTACTCAGGATGTCAAATTTCATCTTTTTCTCTCTATCTCACTCATTTTCATCTCTTATTCTCTAGACCTCTCTCTCACTATCTCCATTCCTTTATCTAACAGTATCTTCCTTGAGCTCAAGAACTATGTCTCTACAAGTCCATCTATCTCTCCTTCCCTCTCTAATATCTATCTCCCTCCCTCCTTCCCTCTCTACATTTTTCTATCTCTCATCCCTCTCATTTTATCTCTATATATCTCTCTCTACTCTCTATACCTACCTATCCCTCCCTCCCTCCCTCTCCTCTCTTTCTCTCTCTTTTCTTCCCTCGCTCTCTCCTCCCCTCTCTACTCTCTATCTTTCCATTCTCTCTCTCCTTCCCTCTCTACTTCTCTCTATCTCACTTCTCTCTCCTTCCCTCCCTCCCTCTCTAATTTTCTCTATCTCCCTCTCTCTCTCCTTCCCTTCCTACTTCTCTCTATCTCACCTCTCTTTCTCCCCCTCTCTCTCTCCCTCTCTCTTCCTTTCACCCACCTTTTCTCTCTACTTCTTGCTATCTAACCTATCCCTCTATACATCTTTCTCTCTCCCCCTCCTTCCCTCTCAATCTCTCGACCTTCCTCCTTATCTCTTTACTTTTAAGCTCCATCACACATCTCTATCACCTATCTCACTTCTCTCTTTCCCCTTCCCTCTCTACTCTCTTTCTCTCTATCTCACCCCTCTCTCCCTACCTATCCCTCCCTC